>PVJI01004630.1:31021-106249 GCA_004026765.1 Micronycteris hirsuta | reverse complement strand
GTCGGGTGCAGGGGAAGATGTCCTGTTTCTAGAGGGGAGCGGGCTGGGGCAGGAGGAAGGGAAATAGAGCACTTCTTCCTCCCAACTCAGAACCAACGTGTTCCCACGGAGGGGGCACTGCTGGGGCCCCCATGGCAGTTCTGCTTGTGGGTCCCAAGGTGGAGGGGCTGTTTCTGTGCAGGCGTTTGCTGAGCCCCTCGGTGGGCTGCGAGGTGGGCTCAGTGCCCGGGGCCTCCTGGGGTGTGTTTCTGAAGGCAGAGCAGCTGGTTCCCAGGGGCTGCAGATCTAGAGGGAGCTGTGACCACCTACCCACCCCCGCTGGGTGAGGAAGTCAGAGGCAGATAGGGGAGGTCAGGGAAGGAGCGAGGTGGAGAGCCCTACGTCTGGCGGGAAGCTGCAGATGGGCCGGCTTCTCTCCGAAGGCTTGGGGGGTCCCTCCCTTCACCCCACTGGGGTCCCTTCCTTTCCTCACCCTTGTTGCCCCAGTGGGTTCTGAGTCAGAAAATAGGCGAGGCTCCCAGGACTCACTGATCTCCTCCCCACAGGGAGCCTTAGCAAGGGGAACATTCCAGAACTGAAATGCTCTGTGTGTAGGAGGGCAGAGGGAGGACTCAGAGTCACAGCCCACTCACCTCTCCAGCTCAGGGCTGCATCTGCATACACTGGCCTGGGTGGGACTTTCCCTGGCCCCAGCCCAAGGGGCTGCAAGGTCAGACTCAATGGGGACATGTGACAGCCCACGGTCACTGCTCTGTGGCAGAGGCCATGAGACTGCGTATTTAAACCTCTTCCCTGTGTGATACGGTGTTTGGTCAGGACTCCGTCCAAGAGGCAGAAACACAAGAATGATGCAGAGAAAGAAATCCACCGCAGGAACTTGACCGCAGGCCGCTGTGGGAGCTGGTGAAGCTATCTCCTCTGCCTGAGGCCCCAGGACCGGGGAGCAGGGCTGAAAGTCAGTCTGTGAAGGTGGAGGGGAGGTGTCGGGGGCTAAATGGTGATGGAAAAAAATACAATAAAGACTAAATTAAAAATAATAAATAAATGTTAAAAAAAGTCAGTCCATGCGAGGCATGAAAGCAAGGGGACCATGGGAACCAGCCTAGAACTGCCCTGGCCTCGCCGCTCCAGGCCTAAGTCCTAGCTGCCACCCTGGAGGCCTGCCTGCAGGAGGAGGCCCTCACTCCCGGGCCTGCTCCGGGCACCTGCTTCAGCCTTCCAGGATAAACACGGCTACTGCTTCCCTTCCACCCCACGTGTCCCAGACAGATTCCACCCCAAGCACGCAGGAAAGGGGGTTATAGGAACACTGTTCAGTTTAGCCAAGTTGACATGCTGCAAAATCACCAGACATGTTTTTTGTTCCAGGTATGTTTGTTTTTTATCTTTCAAGCTCCTACTATATATTTTTACAGACGTGTGTGAGTGTGTGTGGACTCTCCTTGAACTAAATGTACCCCTGCCTTTCTCTCAGCTGAACTCCTTTCAGGGTCCTTTCAACTTCTGACAGGAAATGAGCTCTGAGCCAGGAATCTTCTGGCACAGAACATGGTGAGCGGTGAGTGTGTGTGCACGCGCGCCTGGGTGTGCCCTGCTTTCACGCCCGCCTCAGTGCTGGGAGTGGGAAGAGGAGAGGAGAGGGTCGAAGATCGTAACAGGAAACGGAGCCGTGCACCCAGGCTGTGGGCCCTGTCCTCCCCCGTGAACCACATGCAGATTTCAATCAATGCAATCAATGGGCACTGTTTGCTGGCCATAAAAATAGCCCAGAGGTTGCTGGTCAGCGGCTCTAAGATGGATGACCAGTAGCCCCAGAGGTCCCAAAGGTCAAAGATGACTATCACCTTAAAATGTAATCTGGGCTGGCCCCCAGCCCGAGGGTTTGGCGGTGGCACAGGCGCTGCTGGCCACCAGTGGCCACCACCAAGCCAGGCTGTGCTCAGCCCAGCAGCCGGGCAGGTGGCCTTTGGGCATCGTGGGCTATCCTGCACCACTGTCCTCCCAGGCAGAGAGCCCACAGTTTTGTCCCCACACAGCTGCCTCTCACGACAGCCCACAGGGGGCTGCAAAAGGGCAGGGCAGTGGTCTCGCTTCCAGCCCCACAGCCCTGCTCAGCAAGCAAACCCTCGCCCCTCAGCTCTGATTGCTGTTCTGGCTTCTTAGGTGCAGGAGTAAAAGGCCATTGTCTTTCATCCGCAGCCATGGCAAAGGATGATGGCAGCAGTGAGTGACGACGAGGGAGTGACCCTCACAATTGTGCTTTTTCCCCTCTGCGCCTAAGGACTCCCATTTCATCGGCCCCTTTCCTCCTTCCTCAATCCAGAATGGCCTCTGATTCTTCACCCAGACATCCCTTCCCGAGCCGTCCCGCTCCCAGGTAGACAGACACGTGTTGCATCTCAGGGCCTCACCGGCTCATCTTCAAATGCTTCTTTCTTCCTCCTCCCTGCCCGTTGTCTGATGAATGCCAGACTTTTCCTCCCTGTCTCTTGTGCGCTGCTTTCCTTAATTTCTACCATCTGCATCGTTGCCTTTGGGAAGCGCGTAGGGATGAAAAATGCCTGATGAACACTGTCCGACTGCATTGTCTCCTGAAAAGGGCCGCTGCCCTCCTTCCGGTTGTTGCCGGTTGGCCGCTGGTGCCACGAACCCGAGAGTGGGGTGTGAGCCCCAGAGTGGGTGTGAGCCCTGCGCGCGAACCTCCTTCCACAAATCATTGGCACTCAGCAATTTAACGGTCGGCGTGTCGCCCGAAGATGCAGTATTTCCCAAAAGCCAGGAAGCAAATAAATTATTACAGTTTAAAAATGAATCTATTTATTGATCTCCTTCTTTTACACTATTAATACTAATTGTTTTCCATGGTGCGTGCATTTGGGATTCATCAAAATGAATTCTTAACGAATTTCCAAACACAAAAATTATAGCAGGTAACAGAAGCGAGCCATCCCGCCATTTCTCAAAGGCCTCCTCTGGCGGGCCTGGCAGCGTGAGGTGGACTCACGTGCGTCCGTCTGTCAGAGCGGAGACACTGCTGTCCACATCGATAGAGGAGTGTTAGACATTACGACACGCTACGTTGTTTGAACACCTACTGTGTGCCCGGCCTTGGGTGAGGTCATTTACACACGTTTCCTTGAATCCTCACAACAGTCGTAAGGTCAGTTTTATTATCCCTCCTGGCCTGTCTTGGATTTCCACAATTTTTTTTTTAGTGATGAAATTCAAAAATACAATAATAATTGAATATAACTTTCTTGTAATACAGGTTTACTAATGAAAAAAGCTGGAATTCTTTTTTTTTTTTAGGAGAGAGGTATTTCATGTAACTGGGGTTCAAAGTTAGCAAGCCCCATTATCAAATCAATTGCAAATGTTTATCTGTAGAAACCGTTCCCAGGTCCAGTGCCGTCACAGCCCGGGACGCAGGCTGGATTCGGTCCGCAGGCAGTGGTTTTCGATCCCTGCTCCAGCCATTGGTCAACTTGAGATTTATCAAAACCACTCGGGAAGTTTTCCCCCTATCCCCACCCTGGACGAGATGGAGACCGAGGGGCCTGGCTGGATGGGGAGGTTTATGGCCATGTCAACAGCTCCCGCACCTTCTCATGCTTTGGTCTACCTAGGGAGGCTGTGGGCCAGGTCACACACCTGAAACAAACACCCTGCCTTTTGCTTCTGAATGAATTTTTGCTTTGAAATATGCTAAGTCAGTCCGCGTGACCACACACCCCAGGTATTGGCCGTCCACATTACAGCTGAGCAGTGAATGCCTGCAGAAACGGCTTTGTACTCAGTCAACTCCATTTTCCTGCCTGAGTGGTCGTGAATCATCATCCCAGAAGCCTGTTTCCTCCGAGGCATTTCTCCTCCTCCTGTGCCCTGTTGGTGGTATTTTTTCTGGTCATTTCCAGCACTATGCAAGAACCAGAGTGTCCCTTTAATCTCTGTTCCTCCTTCGCATGGGGCTCAAGGCTGGGCAGAGGCCACCTGCTCCGGTCCAGCTTCTGCTGTAAGACAGTGAGGTAGGGGCAGTTGCAACCCTGCTGCCCCGCAGCTAACCAAATCGTATAGGTACGAACACCGGGCCAGGTGGATCCCCTGCTCTGTTGTTAACTAGCTATCTGCTCCTTCCTTCACTCAGCAGGGCTCACTGAGAACCTAGCAGGACACCAGAACAGAGAGCCTTTCCCCATCATCAAACAAGGACAATTCGGCTTAATTCAAGATATTGCCACAAATGAGATAACGTTTCTGAAAGCCACTGCCAGAGCAGCAAAGTTGTCCTAAGTGTGCTCTCGGCGTGAAGAACGTGGATGCTGCTGTTTTATTACCAGGTCCCCTTTGTTTTCTAGCCCGTACTTTATAAAAAGCAAAAAATATAAGTGCTGGGAAGTGAGTCACACAACAAGCACGGTTTTAAGTGCATTTCTCAGCCGGCGAGGAAGCTCAGCCTTTGTCTTCGAGAAATAGATCCAGTGTGAGACTGTAGCTTTATATTGTTTGGCCAAGACTTTAATCAATATATTGGCAGCAGTGCAGACTACCCCTCCCCTGGCGGGTTGCCATGTGGGGTGGTGGGGTTCAGAGGGTCACCTGAATTCAGTTTGTGCAGGCGGCTCTCACTCCTGGGGCTTATGCTCCTAATCTAGGCACTGCAGCTCCAAATGGTGCAAAGTGAACCTGATACCCCTGTTGTAGCAAGGCTAGTATGCGGGATTATGCGGATTGGAATTCACTGTGAAGGCTCCCGGCGGGGGGTGGCGGGGGGGGGGTGGTAGGAATGAAAGCACCAACACCTGCCCGGGCCAGGTAGCTCAGTTGTTAGAGCCTTGTCCCCATACCCTAAGGTGGTGGGTTCAGTCCCTGGTCAGGGCACGCAACAGGAGTGCATAAGTAAGTGGAACAACAGATTAGTGTTCCTTTCTTCTTTCTCTCTTAAAAAATCAGAACAGCATTAACACCTTCTAGAAATAATAAAATGAAAATTAAAAAAGAGCATTGATCTGTGAATGTGAACGGTATTTTCCAAGAAATGGTGAGTGGTCTGGGCCACCCACCTCTGCCCCTGGGGAAACTCATTCCTGAGATATAAGCTGATTAAACCCCCCCAGCTTCGGCCTCCACAGTGACCCCTGCCCTTCCACTTGCTGTCCACTGCACCTCCTGTAGGTAGTTCCGGTTCTCAGCATCTCTCTCTCTCTTTTTAAAGATTTTTATTTATTTTTAGAGAGAGGGGAAAGGAGGGAAAAAGAGAGGGAAAGAAACATCAATGTGTGGTTGCCTCTTGAGCGCCCCCTACTGGGGACCCGGCCCAAAACCCAGGCATGTGCCCTGACTGGGAATCGAACCAGCAACCCTTTGGTTAGCAGTCTGGCAATCAATCCACTGAGCCACACCAGCGAGGGAGGGCTGGTTCTCAGAATCTCTTGATTAGATTTGCCCATCTCCCACCTGGTCTTCCTGACATAATTCCCTCCATTTTCTAACCTCTTCTTCACCAGGAGCAGCCCAGAAACAGGTGGGTTCCCTCCCTTAAATACATTGGGATCTCCTTAGACTTCCCCGGAAAAAGCCCAACTCCTTAGCATTGACCATGAAGATTGTCAGGCCTCAGCTCATGGACTTGGCATCCTTTCCTGTCATGTCACTGGACAACACACAGTCTATTTTCAAGCTTTGTCTGCAGGCGGCTTAACCAATGGGGAAGCAGATTCCCACACAGGACAGGGAGCTGCAGGGTTGGCTGCTCTAGAAGCCCAGTGGTGTTGCTCGTGGAGCCGCCTTCTGGTGGGTTTCTGGCCTTACACAGCTTGCCTACTCCAACCTGAGCCTTTGGGCTTGCTCTTCTGCCATCTACATTGGCAGCTCAGGCATTTCTTCTGGACTTCGCGTCAGCCGTTTTCTCCAAGGTGAGCAGTACTTGTCCCTGGGTCCTGGCCAGGGTGTTAAATGCCGTATCAGTGATCTCCCCTTCCTCTCATTGACATTCTGTCTCCCCTTGTCCCAGTGCCCCTGGCATCCAGTCCCATGCTTCTCCCAGTCCCTGCAGGCATGTGTTAGCTGGGGCTTACCTCCTTTGGGATCTAGTTCTCAGCAAGCCCAGCACTTCCACAGCTGGTTGTCGTAACTTAGCACTAGCCACGTGGTCTAATGGCTGGCACAGGAGGTGGGGAGCAGTGTCGTTTTGCAAGGGAGAGGCCTCTGCCCTGTCCTCAAGCTAAGGAGTGGGCCACTTAGGCACGCCAGGGAGAGTTCCCAGAATCTGGGAGGCAAGATTGTTCAAGTGCATCAACCCAGATAGCCCCCATCCATCTCAGTCGAGGCTCTTACCTTGGGGTAGAAGACCTTCGGAGGCTCAGAGTTCAGCATGTTCTGGAGCTTTCTTCGTAAAACAGGTCCTGGGTCTGATCCACAGCTTACACGTGGCTGCAGGAAGTAGGTGCTGCCCAGGACTCTCAGGCTTCCAGTCAGCCTCTCATTGGTGATTCATCACCCTCTCAGCTTCTCACTGTCTTTTTTCCAGTTGCCAGCAACAGCCATCCAAATCCATTGTCCTCATAATTCCTATTTCCCCTTCCTTCTCAAATACCTGCCACACTGCACCATCCCACGCATCCCCCTCCATCGGTGTGCCATCCTAAATCCACCATCCAGTATTTAACTCCAATGAAAGTTAACAGGGCATGGATCCAGTGTGGCAGATGCTACCTGTGATCACCTGCCACCAGTGATAGGATCCTCACTGCCAGTAACTGAGGGGGTGACCCAGATTCCCAATCCCACTTTAGATCCCATTTCCTCAGACCACTGTTGGTACCAGCTGGCATCGGTTGGGTTCTGGGGGATGCAGGCTATAAGCTAGAGATCTGCACGTGGGAAGTTTATGAAGTGTTCTCAGGATCCACACTGTAGGGGAGCAAAGGGGGAGGGCTAGGCATGCTGTCCTGGGCTTCGATGAAGGCTTCGGCCAACCCCAAGGGGATTCTAGAGCTGGGGGCCCTTCAAAGGGCTTTTATACCTCCCCCCTGGCCAACAGTGAATGCAGTCATCCCCGACAGAGAGAGAAGGACCTTGGGTCACACAAGCTCTCTGGATGTGAAGCGACCTCTGGAGAAGGACTCAGCAGGGCTATTAGATGCTGACCCTCCCAGCACCTGGGGGGAAGAAAATGCTTTGGTCCTGGGGTGGGAGTCAGGGGGCAGGAGTCTGGGCAAGTTTTAGACAATACAGTTTGCATCTGGGTAAATCAATGTGCCAAGTCATTTTGACTCTCAACAGAAACTACACATACAGTTTCCTTTGTTTTGGCGATTCCATGAAACCTACTCTAACACTTTACCAGAGTCTTATTCAATCTTAATAGATATATTTTTTTGGAAGATACTCATATACTAAGTCAAAGATGTCCCTGATGCTAACATGTGCCCTAAATTTACATGTGGTGAACTATTTTCTTTTTGAGCAACCAGTCACAACTCAAGAGTCATAATCAACCAGCCCCATCCACTGGCATCAATTTTGGAATTCCCCTCAATGTCTACACATTTTGGTGAGAAGATAGCAACACACAGTGATGAGCGGGACGGACTCAGGTAGAACCAGAGACTTCCCTTTGGGTAAGACATCCAGACCTACTACTGGCGTCTACAAAGCAGCACAGCAATGCAAACATCCAACCGTGTTTTCCAGAGAACACGGGTAATTTACAGCCTTGTTTACCCATGCTCAATGGGAGCATCTGAACGTCTACTAAAACTATTAGTTCAAATTTATTGCTTACTACGCACCACGCTTGCCAGTGTCTTACAGGCCTCATCTCCGGCACGTGCTCGACTTCTGGTCCATCTGGGAAATCGCAGAATATCGAGGAATCTTGGCTGGCTGTGTTCCCCATGTGCAAAAGCTAAAACTAAAATTCTCCAGCCAGATCGATCTTCTCAGAATACAGTAGAGGGGAATTTTGTAATGAGAAAGAGGGTATATAAATGAAGACTGTATTTTCACTGTTATTTTAATGATTGTATAATTAACACGTGTTCCCAGCAAGCCAGTGAGAAAACAGAGGTTACTTTAGATACTTTCCCTGCTCAGGACTCCTTTGTCCTGCACGTGGCAGGATGGTGTAGGCACCATTCCACTGGAAGAATCTGCATCCCTCTGGTGGAGGGAACTGTCCACAGAATGAATGGATCTCATCTTGCTGGTGTAAGTGCAGCGAAGTGCTCACCTATTTCCTAGAGATGCATAAGCCTCTCACATAGAAACGCACTAATTAGGGCACTTTTGTAAGTAATTTGCTTAAAGGGACTCGGGGAAACTAGAAAGAATTTAAGTCCCAAAGGTACATGAACCACTTTCTCATGCAAATGGTTGAGTCAAATGTGAAGGAGCGAAGATTTGCCAACACGCATCAGAAAACAAGATTCTGAGATGTTAGCACAAAACGGTGTAACCTAGACAAAAACCGTACAGAAACAATAAGCCGCCTTTTTAGGCATTCGCTCTTCACGGGGCTGCTCTATACAATTTTAGGTTTCGTTAAAGAGGAATGATAACCTGAAAGCTCGGCTCCTTTAAACGACAATTACAAGCCCAGACTCTCTGTGGTCCTCCTTAGTTTGTAAACAGCAAAACGAACTGAACATCTAATTTTTGAAATTCTCTGACTTTTCTTTCTGACCTTTGGTATTTGTATGTATTGACGATCTCTAAACCATTGTATAAAAACACCTTGAAGTGTCAAGCTTTAAAAATGAGTCTTCTTTTCTCTTTCTCCTGTGCAGCTTGGATTATCTTGGCCTTGTCAAAACAATTCTCTAGTTAGAGGTTGGAAATATTTCCCTCCTGGCTCCAAAGTATTGATTTTCTTCAACACTCAGCTCTGTCAGTCAGCCGGAGGGGTGAAAGGTGAAAGTTCACCCAGCACTGCTTGGCTTTACCTTCCTATTAATGTCACGCCCTTTCCACATTTGATTGGTTTATGTGATCGCCCACCATACAGAACTGGGTCTGCCCCTGTTCCCCCATACGGCCACATCAAAGTCATCAGGAGACGTTAACACAAGTCCTGGGATGGACACTGGGCATGAGAACAGGGCCAAAGACGTGGCAGTCAACTCCTTTCATGTTTGCCTATTTCTTATAGGAAATTATGCCGCTGTGTGATGACTGACTCATTTCAAGATGTTCTAAATGAAAGAAGTGCGTTCACTACTTACACATATATTCCTTCTGTGAACCACAACTTCTTTGGTTACTCCTGCTTTCTTTGAAAACCAATTCCACCATTTACCTTAGGGATTCAAATTCAACTCCAAAAGAGTATTAAATGGAATTCATGATCTCAGCCCAGCCCCCCACCCCAGGGGCTTCACCCATATCATCACATCTGATAAAATATAAGTCGGTACAATTAAGAGTCTATTTAGGAGCAACTTAGGGTAGAGAGTAAAGCAACACGCATGCAGTTCCCTTGCCCAGACCACTGAGGGTGCTGCTGAGCTGCTGGGAGGGGTGTTTCTGGTTCCCACACATGGCAGTGCAGGAGAGGGACTTCCTTCCTTGCTGTTCTACTGACCTTTGTGAACAAGCTTCCTGAAGCCAGCTCTCCCGGGAAATGAATAATTAGATGGAAATAGAAGGCTTAATTTGGTAGCAAAGGGAGTGGGGGTGGGGAGAAAGCATATGGATTTCAATGGGTAATATTTAAGAGTGAATGATGTTTTTAATGGGAAGAACAATCTCCAGTACAATTCAGTTTTATTTAACGCACGTATGTACAGAGGAACATTCAGCACACACAGAGCCTATTAATTAAGTGGAGTCATCAAGAAATGTCTTGAGAGGCAGATATTTTAATTCACTCTCGGTACACAGTGAGTTCAATCGTTACCTTTTCATACAGGTGTCATGTCACGTGATCTTTTGCTTGTAAATTGTCAATGAAGCCACAATATGCCTCCACATGTGCAAGGACAAGTCCAAATACAGTGCCAATGGAATTAATAAACCACTACACGCACACACTGGAATGACAATACAAAGTTTGGCTCCGTGCTGACAAATCTAAGTGGGGTGGTTGTCAACACAGCCGTGGGAAGATCTGGGCTAACAAGAATGCAAATATTCGTTCAGCAGCTAGAGATATCTGTCGAGCCCTCAAACACCATCCACCCCAGAGCATTACAATCGGAATATTCTACTGGCCAGTAATTGCCTACTGTGCAGACAACGCGTGACAGGCTGGTCAGGCCCACTGTGCGGGTGTGCCGCTCCTGTGGGCCTCACGGTGTCGTTCCAGTCTCCTCGGTGTGCGTCACCCATCCGGGTGTGTGTGGTGGCCTGCCCTGCAGTCTCACACTTTCCTCTGGATGTACCGAACATCTTGTTTTAAAAAATCTCTAAGGTATACTCCCACTTCATCATTCCAACACACCCGTGCAGTCCAGAGTAAATTGCTCCCCACTCAAGTTCACAAAGCAAACACGTGCTGGGGCCTGTGAGGCTGCGGGAGGCCTCGGGGCGCCCCTTCTGTTTGCCTCAGGTTTCTCTGTCCGCAGCGAGACAGCAGCGTGTTCAGCACACAAGGAAAGCCTCACTGTATAGAAACAGTTCTCTGTTTCTTCCTGGAAACTACATATATAATCTGTATAAATACGATGTACATGCATGTTTCATAAATTCACTTGTGAAAGACACCCAAAGTCTACAACCAGGGAAAAGTACAGGTTTTTCATCAGTGGAAATAACATACTTCACATCAATAGGAAAGAGGTGTTCTAGTGGTCTTAGTTTCTTAACATGGTCTTCAAAGATCTGCTTCAATAAAATTACAGGTGTATTTGTTCCCGGACTGTGATCTTACTCTTTTGTTTATTCCATCAACCCTGACATCTATGCTTTTTAAATTAAATGCTCCCGTTTTCATTTTGGTTCCTTTGTAAACGCCACATATTTCCTCTGAATTTCATAACTCATTTTATATTTTTGCATTAATAAACCATGTTACCCAACTGGCCAACCAACGAAATCCCCAACTATATACAGATCAAGGTTTGTTAGGAGCAATTCATACAAAATATTATTTTATGGATTTCCCCCCCATTACTATGAGCAAGAACCAGCAGAACTGGACATCAGGAGAAAGCGACCTCGTTAAAGCTGACTTCAAAGCATGATGCGCACTCTGAGTGCGTGTTTGCTCAGGCCGGTGGAGCCTCGCATTTCTGTACAGGCTCCTGGACGGTACCACTGTTCCTGATGTGCCAGCATGCCTGTGCAAAAGAAATGCTGCCTTCGTTTTCCTTTAGTTGGTCAGTAGTAGTTCGAAGGCTGAATGGTAACTATTACGTGGTAACGGACAGAAGTCCTAGCAGGGGACTGCAGGGCTGCACAGTTTCTGGAGGGAAGGGGGCGCTCTTTCTTGGAAGAGCTGTAGCGACAGACACAGCCGTCTCCTTTCCAGGCATGTGTTATGCTTCCAGACTTGGTTCTTCATTATAAAAGTCTGTTCAAGACATTAGTTAGAGCGACTGGGTAATGACATTAACTAGATCACCAGTAGAGATGATGTTATTTTTAAACTACTAAATACGCCATCGTTAAGCGGGATACAAGAATTTAGAATGCAAGGTCTGGGAAACTGTGTTCTCCACAAGGAAAAAATGTTTTTTGTATATATTCTCATTAATCTCAAATCAGTTAGGTATTATTGATAAAGAAGGTAGTGGCTACACCCTAGGGAATCGATCGAGCAATTTCCTAACAATCAGCTGAAGGAAAAAACCCATGTAAACACAGAATCTTTTTGGTAAACAATAGTATGTTTTAGGAAATCCAAAGGAAAATAATTTTGACAATTAGGACTGCCACGTGACCTCAGACCCAAGTCAAAATAGCCAGGCTGGGGCAGCACTTCAGGAAGGGGGTTTGGCGGGAGGAAAACGCCGATCTGGGCTGGACTGTGAGCATGGTGTTTATTGATTTTCGGGCTCTGCTGCACAAGCCACGGGAGGAGCATTCCCAGGGACCACCGGCTGCCCCTCCCTCTCGGGCAGGAAAGGGACCTAGTGACAAAAGGGCCACAGCCTGCAGAGCGATGTGTGCATGCCTCGGAATCTGGAGGTGGCACAAGCAGGCGTCTGTCCTGGACCATGCAGAAGCAACAAGAGCTGGCCGCGTCCCTGGGGAACCCTGGGTGGGCAGGCACCGAGAGGTGACCCGGCCCCAGCGCAAGGACTGAGGAATCTCGGCGTGGGAAACTAACAGCGCCGAGACGCAGGCTGGGGATGCCAGCCTCAGACCACGAAGCGGTGCTCCTTCCCGTCGTGGGCCATCAGGATGACGTTTCGGTTGGAAGTCCAGATGAGCCGGGCCAGTCGGAGGGCGTTGTGGGGGCCGGGGGAGGCCGGCTGCACGGGGGGCACCTGGTAGGTTTTCATGCAGCGCAGCTGAGGTGCCGAGTTCAGCATGCCAATGCTCCCCAGCAGAGAGGTGTTCATCTGGGGGCACACAGGGACAGGAGAGCACATGTGTCATGCAAAGACTCGCTTCCCTTTCCCTCCCACACAGAGGGTCCAAGGGTCACACAATGCCGGTCACTTTCCCTCCCCGGTGCTGACTCACGTTCATCTAAGAGCTTATTCTTACCCTCTGAAGGGTCCTTTCTGAAACTGTTCTGGTGCTGTTATGGTAAAAACATAAATCCAGAGAAATTTTACTTTGTGGGTAGAATCTGACAGCATGAAAGTCCAGTCTTTAAGAAGGAAGCTACACTGTACATGTTAATAAGACGATTCGATCAGACAATGTTTGGAAACGATGGGTATTTCCAACCGCAGACCTTTCTGTTTTTAAGTGTGCCGAAAGGATGAGTCCACAAAGCAAGTTCTGGGACTTACAACTAGTTCAGGATTTGAAACTCAGTCAAGCTGTAGGCAGAGTGAGAGGTCACAGGGGCAAAAGTCAAAATCGGCCCCATTCCCTGTCTCCTTCTATCAACCGCCTCACCTGCTTTTTAAAAAAATTCAAGCTCTGGAAAGCTCTGGTTTACTTTATAGGGAAAACAAGAATCAACTACATCTCAATACTGTTTTGCTGCCGTGTTAAAGAGAAGATACAGGGTCCGGCAGAAGAAAGACCTGCCTGAGTGTGGTTGGTAGGGCACGTGAATGTCTCGTACAAGATGGACAGCAATGTGAACATTTCACCTAAAATGTCATATGGTGTGCTTGAGTGTGGTATTGTTATGTTGTTACAGAATGACATGCTTATGATTTTGTCATAAAAGATTTTGTAATTAAAAAGGGGTGTTATTTGTGCCAGACCCCGTACTTCACCACTTACTGGCAATTTATTAGTCGGTATTTTCTGTTTTGTGGCAGCTTTTCCAGATTCGATTTGAACTTTAGGTTCTTTTATCTGTTCACATAAGTTAGAAATAACATGGAAATTATGGCTCCTGAGCAACTGTGTATTCAGGTCAGTTATCTTAGTAAACCATCGCCCGAGTGACTGAGTTTGCTGAGTCCTTTAGATTCCAACTATTACTGAGCATTTCCCCAATATACGTCTTTTGTATACTGCAAATCACATGGAAACCACACTGAAAATCAGGACCGAGGTCTGGCAGATGGGATTTTTCTTTGCACTAATTTTCATTTCTAATTCTTCCCTGCACTAAACCCGCCATCTAGACGAGGAAGATTCTGGGGACCTGTGTGAATCACGCAGATCACGACCCGATGCACACAAATGGCTGACACAGGGAGCCCTGGCAAACCTCGGACATTGCAGGTGTGTTCCCGCTGATACCACGCTCTGCATCTGGATGAGCGCGGAGTGCAAGCCACCCCGTGCTGGCCTTTCTCGGCAGCAGGAGGGTGTTGGAGCGCGTAAATCATGGCGTCTCCGGCAGGATGCGTGCAGGCCCCACTGACATTTCCACAATTTAAATCATCTTGAGTAATAACCCTTTTAAGATGACTAATGTTACTGATTTTACTACATTAATAATAGTGCCGAACACAACACAGAGGTGAGAAAAAAAATCACTAGTGTACGAGGTCACATTTTAAAACCAAATGTATGGTCATCATTAACTCTTTCTGTGGAAGTTCAGTTCCCTCTGAGAGCAGGGCAGCACCTCACCGCCACCCTCTGAAGCCTCCTTGCTTGCTTGCTTCCTTCCTTTTCTCCCCAAACTCCACAGAGATAAAAATTGATGCCTTACTGCTTTCTGGAGGTTTCCAAAGAGTTTCAATATAAATAATGACAGTAGGCTTGATTTTATAGTTCTCACTTGCACAAAAAGTAACAGTACACAATAACTTAGTCCCTCTTACAGAACGTACACAAATGATCCAGAAAATTGCTGGTTAAAATTAACTGGCACCAACAGGCATACTGTGCTTTTAAAAAATCCAATTTCTCAGTTGATAAATAACCACAAAGTATTTTTCATTCTTTATGGATTTTCTATGAAAATATGTATGAAGCTTGATTTCTGCTGGTGGCTTAAAATGCTCAGGGTATTCAATATGCTCAGACACTTCCTTATTTTTAATTCTTCTCCTGAAATTTAGGCGTGTCCAAGAAGTGGGCTGAGGGTAAAGGGGGGCAGGGGGAGAATATCTTACTGGGATTTTAGGATGGAAAAGTCTTTTAAAGGCCCATTATTATATCTGGGTTCCCCTTACGAGCTGAGCCATCCCTTCAAATGATTGATAAATGAATTGGTAAATGCCTTAGGTAGGGCCAAACAGCCTTCCTGCCTCCGACCAGGGAGGACCAGGCCCCGCTCTCCGAGGTTTATAACCCTGAGGGCCGCGCACAGCGGGAATGAGGACAACCCTGCTGTGACCCACAGTTTCTCACTCCTCCGCCCATCCTGCTCCTCCGACCTCCTCAAATCAGAGATGAGTCTGAAGTACTAAGGGTGAGTATCAATCTTTCCTAGAAGCGTGGTCAAAGAATCCCCACCAAAAAAATTCACCATTTTGTTACTCAATATTAATGCTCTTTTTGACCAATGATTGGTTATAAAGTATGCTGAAGTGAGGGCAATGGGAGCCTTGCGTGAATGAAAACGACCTGGAGCTGTAATATTTGGTCATATTAATTTTTTTCTTCATTACAAAGATACTCACTGTGGAAAATTCAAATAACAAAGATAAGTAGAAAGAAGAAAGCAAAACTCTCCTGAATCTGACTTCTCAGAGATGATGACTACCGATTGAGTAAACGCCTCCCAGACCTCACACACACCCAAGGAGGAACCAGTTTAAAGAATTTTACATAAACAGCCATGTGATCTCCATTTCTGTGATTCTATTCCTGTTCTCATTGTTTCCTTAGTTCGTTTTTGTTTTTGTTTTAGGTTCAATTGCTGATAGTTGTGAGTTTGTTATCATAGTTTTGAGAGGTGGGGGGAGAAGGGGGGAAACGTACAGGGAATAAGAAGCACAAACGGTAGGAACAAAACAGACGGGGGAGAAGGACGGCTCAGGAAACGGAGAAGAGGGAGAACTTAGACGCACGACCCATGGACACGAACTAAGGGGGCGGGGGCTGGTGGGGGAGGGTGCAGGGTGGAGGGAAATAAAGGGTGGGAAAATGGGACAACTGTAATAGCATAATCAATAAAATATACTTAAATATAAAATAAAATTACATAAAAAAGAATTTTACATAAACAGGCTCGTATTAAAAGGTTGTTTCATAATCTGCTTATTTCCTTCAACGAAATGTTGAGGGCGATCTTTTCGTGTTAATGACTATAGATTTACATCATCCCTTTTAGATGGCTGAATACCACTCTACCGTAGGATGGACTTAGTAAAAATAAATGAAACCAATATCCATCTAATGTATTATCAGCATTTACGAGAGGATCTCTATTTGTCAGAGGGCAGTGGTCAAGTTTAGGTGAGAGAATTCCGGTTCTGTTTCATTACTAAGCTGCCCTCGATCAAATGTCAGTGGATACATTGAAGTGAAATATTCACACTATGGAAACATGTTTGGAGACTCAAAGGAACTGAAAGATGAACAAATTATACCAATAATTGGGTATATAAACTAACTAAAACGTAACTTTGGCTTTTCTCCACCCTTTAAAAATAATGCTACACCGGTAGGAGGGGCAGGGGACTGGCTGAAAAGCGGGGAGGGGACCGTATGTCAAAGAACACATAGGCATCGCCCGTGGACGTGGACAAGGGTGTGGGGTTGCCTCGGTGAGGGTGCAGGCCGGGGGTGGAGGGGAGCAAAAGGGGAAAATGGGGACAACTGTAATAGCGTAAGCGGTAAAAAAAGTGTGTAACTTTCAAAACTAAAAAATAAAAATAATGCTTCACAAAACCAGTTCTGTGAAGCTTATTTTCCGAACATACACAAACACGAACAGATGTAATTCATCAGAACAGGAAATGTTTAATGCTCTTCTCAGAGTAAGTAATGCTGCATGCAAACCTTTTACTAAGTCTCACTTGAGAAATTATCCAACCGATATTTCTCATTAACACTCATTTCTCAGCAAGGATTTTAATAGCTGATGGCTTTTGTAAGGTTCTATATTCATAAGACTTCGTCAAGTTTTCAAAATATATTACAGTACATTTACTGGAATAATATAAAAGTGTTATATCATACATCATTAGAACTAAACAATAAGTATCTAAATAAATCAGCAAGTCCACTTGGGGAGAGAAGTGGTAAACCCAACACTGCTTTCTGGACTCTCTTCAATTCAAATGAAAACTCTCTGTACTTCTCGAAGAGATTTTGTTGTATTTGCAGGATGAGGCTGAAATACTGTTTCTGTGCCTTCCACTTAGATTTCAAGGCCAATCCGGGTACTATTTAAGCTTGTGTGAAATGGGCTGCATTTTAAATTCTAACGCCAGGCTTCAGGCAACAAGGACCTGGGAGTGGCCCAAGCTGCTTTGGTGCTGCGTTCATGGGACACCCACGTGCGCGGGTACCGACACACGGCCACCGCGTCAGCAGACGAGAGTGGGGACCAAGAACGCTGTGTACAAAGCCACGTGAACTGGCAGACGGGTTTCAGTGCGAGCCTGAGAGAACTGGAAGACGGGAAGGTGTCTCAGATAGACATCACTGAATGGGTGGCCTTGATCTGCACCCTGGGAGGCTAACTGTAGTTCCATCGGTGCGCTGGACGGAGGCTCTGATAGAAATAGAGGAATATTCAAGGAAGGGATGAACATATCCCAGTAGAACCTTGGACATCAAGATAAGGGAGACAAGTTTTACCACATAGAAATTCAGGAAAATACTGGAGAACATTTCAAATTCCTCCATATAAGGGGTTACATTTGGTGCGGGGGGAAATAAAGTTGGACAAAACAGAAATTGGTTTTGTTTTTTCCAAAGAAGAAAGCGTGGCCAGAACACAAGGTCCCCAAGGCGGGGCGGGTGACTCGCTGACTCGGTGTCCCTAAGGTGCAGGCCAGCACCTTGCACCTCCACCCTGGATAAATGCTGAACGGGGTGGGTGGAGCGTCACACTAGCCCTCCTCCCACATGACAAGGGAGCAGCAGATGAGAAAAAGCTCTTCTCCGAGGGCAGGTGGTATAAAGAGACCACCGTGGGAGGCATGCGTAGAGAAAACCACCGGTGGGTGGACTCTGTGAAGAACCATTGTGCAAGAGCCCAGTTTATGGACATGGAAGGCACTTGGGGGTGGCATTTCAACAGGACGAAGGACGCACGGGTCCCGGGGCCGCCCGCCAGGACAAGTGACGGTGGGCGAGGGCTCTAAGGAAAAGGGTGTCGCGGGAGCTGATTGAGATGCCGATCATATTCTGGGAGAAAGGATAATGAGAGAATAGACTGGAAAACTAAACCAGGTGAAGAGTTAGAAAAAGTCTGTGACAGATTTGGAGGGTGTCATGCTTTAACAGGATGCTGTTAATGAAGCAATTTATTGTATCTGTTTTACATTTTTATTAGCCACTGATTTTTTAAAAGCCATTATCAAGCTGTGCTGAAGTCTAAACTTTTTTTAAAAATAGCTTTCAAAGGATTAAACTGAATCTCATAAAACATACTTATATTCTAGGAAAATAAAGGTAACAACAAAATTTTAAATGAACATTATTTGGGGGGGAGTTGGTAATGTTTAACTTTTTGTAATTATCAGGAGTAACGTCATTAAAAAGGAGATTGTATAGAAGCTAATCATGGACAGTTTCTATTTACAATAGAAACAAGTCCTAGGGTAAAAATTAGTTGTTTGAAGTTAATATTTATTTTAATGAGAATCAAACACAGGCATTCTCATGCCACTTAGTGACACTCGGTTTTTTAAAAATGTGTGGGTCGTTAGGGAGTGAAGGGCACAGCGCAGGCGACTGGGAATGCACAGGAAACGGAGATATGCTGGAGGGCACGTGCAGGCAGTGGACTGCCTGAATCTCCCCCTGCCCCGGCCCTGCTGGAGCAGTCTGAACGCTTCGCATTAGTGGGCAGCTGAGCGTGGCTACCCCTGTCCCTCCAGTTCTTTCAGGCCAGGCTCTCACTCCCACCACGCCCTGCTGACCTCTGACCGCTAAACTCCCACCCCTCCTGCTGTTCCTCAGCACCAGTGCGACTCAGCTCAGGCCTCACTTCCTCCGCGAGGCCACCCCACAGCCTGTGCTCAGGGTCCCCCTGTACTGTAATGGCTTGCTTGCTCACCTGCGCTCCCTGAGACTGGGAGCTCTGTGAGAGCAGACCCCCCCTTTCCAGGTTGCTAAACGAACCCTCAGTGCACGTCAGCAGCTGGAGCACAGTCGGCAAGCAATAAATACTGGATGCGTGTTGGAAGAAGGCGGGGTGGGGGCAGGTGCACCAGGAAGCCTCCCCCAGCAGATCACGCCGTCAACTCCACGACCCTGTTGCACCTAAGCTTACCTGCCAGAAGGAAATGTGGCTGTCACTGTTTGAGTAGGTGGCGAGATAGCGCCCATCAGGAGCAAAGGCCACGGCGGTGATTGGTCCCTTGTGTCCATGGATCGTCTAAAACAAAATTCAGAGTCATTAATTGTGCGTATTCCACAGAACTATGACACCTCACATGCAAATGCATTCAATTTTGAAAAAAAATTATGTTATGGATCTTAGATGCTGTTATAGTTTTTATTTATGAAACCAGATGAATCAGAAAGGCAACTCAAGTTCTCTCACTGGCCTATCTAAGGGTGTCAGTCTTGTTCCGAGGAGGAGGACAGCGTGAGTCCAAGGAAAGGCACGTATTGATGGGGAAACCAATCTGTTAATTCATTCCTGTCCATTAGAGGAAAGAATTTTACAATTAATTAGGAAGGTAAGAAACCAATCGCCAAATCTACCCAGGAACCTCAACTCAGCTGTAGTGAAAAACAATCAAAGCTGTATTGTAACATCCCTGTTCTGGAAGGAGTTAAAAACTATCATTTCCACCCCTTAATAATGATACATTTTTCACGCTTTATGCTTCATTTCCCACCAATAACACTGTGGTCAAACGCATATGGCTGCAATTAGTAAACATGCACATATGAAACACACATACCCATGTGTTGTACGTCTGACCACATATATAAATCAAACATTATTAAAAACAAGTTAACGGGGATAATTTTGAGCCTTTGCCAAATAGCTCTCATTGATTTAAACATGAATTAAAAAAAGGACATTGCATTTTAGACTAGGTATTTGATAAAAAGGTTTTTACTAATAAAAAATTATACTAAAATTTAATATGAAGTTACCAAAAACAGTGGGATACTAAGCAAATTAGTATATTATATTAACACTCTATTAATGCCCCTATGCTCAGCTATTAGAGACCATACCTCTACTAAATTAACCAATATTTAGTCTGCTCCCAAACTCTAGGCTGGTGTCCCCGCTTTGTCCAGGAAGGAATGGAGAAATGTGTCCCCTTAAACCAAGACAATACCAGGAAGGTTTGTTTCCACGGGCTATTTTTGGCTAAAGCATTGTGAACCTTGAATCTGGGTGAAAGCATCAGGTTCGCCATGTGATCCAGCCCCTACTCTTCTCATAACTCGTTTCCGAGTGATTACAAGGAGGAGGGGTGGGGAGGGGGTTACAAGCGTATTCCCCAGCACTCTTTGGGTTCTGTTATTTACTCTCATTAGGCTTTCAAGGCCCTGTGGGATCCCAAATGATGCCTGCTGTCCAAGAGAGAAGTCACACTCCCCTGGCATAGCACTGGGCTTTGGAGCCAGTGAGGACTCTGCCCAGAGTCAGACCGCCTGGCTGCCTGGGCCCCACAGGTTACAGACTGTGGGACCTTGGGCAAGGCATGCTAGTCACCTAGCCTCTGCGTACGCACATCTGTACAGTAGGAACGATGATGATGATGGCAGTGACCATACCTGCTTCAAAGAGCGCCGTGACAACTATGCAAGTTAATGGATCTGCAGCACTCTGCCCAACGCATGGCACGGAGTAAGGACTCAAAAAACACTGTTAATATTTGTTACCCCCTCCTTACTCAAAGATGACCAGACATAGATACTTGAAAGTTGCTAAGAAAGAAGATTTCAAATGTTCTCACCACAAAAAGGAATGGTCACTATGTGGGGGGTGGGAAGTGTCAGCTAAATGCCAAGGGGGTGATCGTTTTGCAACATGTGAGTGTATCAAAACATCACCTTAAAACTACACAATGTTATAGCTCAATTACATCGCAACAAAACTAGAAAAAAATGACCAAATGTAAACAATCACATAACTGAATTACTTGAGTACACCATTTACTGAAAAACACACACCAAAATAACCCCTAATCATACCTCCCAGAATCAGCAGCCACTAAAATACTATGTGTCCCCAGAACAGATATCAGACTGGAATCTTAGGAACCAGATGTGGGAACTGTCCGTGGTGCTGGCCTGCAAATGCAGCTAAATTAAGCAACGGGGTGAGCCTGCTGAATACTTATTGCAAGAAACCAACACCATCTGCATTAGAATGAAAATTAACTCAACACCATCTATGTTGGAATGAAAATTATTGTAGGTGTGGGAAAAATGTAACCAATTAAAAGGGGGAAAATGACCATTCCCACTTACTAGGTCAGTTTAATGCACTCACCAGGGAAGCTTTGTCAAGCTTTAATTGTTTTTTTAAAATCAAGATTCAGTTATGCTACAAATCTGAAATTCGACTGGGCCAACCTGATGCTATTTTATGGTTAAGACATTTGATTAGTAAGGCTCTGCTTTATAATACAGGTTGCAAACTGAAGGCTCATAAGCCGAAACTGATTATAGATGTATTTGGTTTGACCTGCAAAATGCTTTAAAAAACTGTGTTCTGAGACTGTATTCTAATTCATCAGATATCATGCAAAGTCAAGATGTCTAGCCTTTCCTGAAACTGGAAGCTCTGGCAATCCTGGGCCATAGTTCACACCAGTGGTGACATTAGTCAGAGCTGAGTGAAGGTGGCCCCGTCAGCCACTTTGCCAGTCCCAGCTCTGACCCAAGAGAGGGCCTGTGTACCTCACACCTGCCGCCTGGCTCCCCTATGTCCTGCCTGGTCCCCCGTGGCATTTAATGCAACTCTTTCTTTAAAAGCACTTGATTCCAGTAGTTTCTTCCATGTTCTGGGGTCCCAGTGTGCATCTGAAAGTGGGAGCAGATTGAAAGCTCCTCTAAGAAAAGTTGGCCCTTCTTGCAAGTTCCCTAAAACCCAATTCTGTATATAGGCACATTGATCTTCCTTTTGGAGTTTGGGCCCCCAAATCTCAAAACAGAATGCTAAACCTGCCTCCTTCAGATTAGCATCCGTCCTTGATTAGCAACCAGAAAGTGCTTCAGACAGTAATAGAACGCATCAGTGAGTGGCTAGAAACCAGCAGGCCCAGAGGATGTACCAACTCAATGGCCACAAGGTACCACTCTGCAAGACTAGCTGAGTTAGCCCTGCTGTAAGGGCGGAAAACCAGACACATAGGTCCCTGCAGAAAAGTCTCAGGGAATCCTTCATATTATGTCTTCACCTCTTCTAGAAAGCTGGTATTTAAAACACCAGCATGAATACTTCTGTCTCAGCTGAAGACACTCTTACGATCCTGTGAATTAAGTTCATCTTGGAATTTTCTCCCTCATCAATGTTTCTTTCCAAGTCAATTTCGTTGCCTTCTTTTATCATGTGACAATAATTACATAATCTAACATGTGCTCACGTTGCTGCCAGGAAACTCAGAACAAAATGTATGCTCATTCTACACGTCTCCTGATAAATACTTTCTGCTCATTCCACTAATCATTGTTCTGTTTTCTGCTGCGGTGGTGTGAGCTTAATCTGTTAGTTCCTTTGAAGTCCACTTTAGACACAGAGGGACAGTACTTTAGATCAGAACGCACTATCACACGCACGCACGTGCACTGGCCACACCACACTGCTAGGTACCCCACAGGGCCCTTTTGGAGTCACACAGAGGAGCCCCGCTGAGCCCTGACTGCTGTGTCGGCTGACAGACAGACCTGTTGTCTTATAGGAAAGCAAGGACCACTCAGGGAAGCTCAGAGAAGTGTGCTGTTTTAAATGGTTTGGTGCATCTGGTGAGTTCATTACAATCTCTGCCTAAGAGGTGCTTCAGCCCTCAGTGTAATGGAAATGTCGCCGTTGTCTTTTGTTCAGAGTCTCTGAACCTGTAAGATCTGTGCAGGCACCACCTGAACTGACTTGAACCTCTATTCTGGTGTTAGACATGCAGCTGCCCGGGGATCACAGCGAACTCGTAAGTGCTTTGTGATGGGGCACCCCCGACGGTTGGGATCTTCAATGTTATACTGCAAAGAACACTTTCCAAAATAACAGGTTTCGAAATAAAAGGAGGCTTGGTCTCATTTTTATATGCGAATGAGTATTGTGTGTTGTTATATTTTTAGTGCAAGAAATTGCTGTCTTGAATAGGCAGAGATGGAATATAAAGAAATTAATCTAATTCAAGAAGTGCTATGAACAGCCAAAGAAAATCAAGCAATTATTCCTAGCAGGAGACAGAGTGTTGAACTGTTAAACACCCACTTCCCCTTTCTCCTACGAAAGAAAAAGACCTGAGAGGCAGGGTTAATAATGAGCAATACTTGCCCTTGCCCAGCAGTTTTTAACAGGCACTTTCAATGTGCTCTGCAAACACCACTGACCGCGTTGTACGGTGGAGAGAACACAGCTTTCTAAAATGATGTGGTCAGCGTCAATAGAAGCTATAACTGTCCCAAATGTTCTCTTTAAAATTGCTCTTCGTGGGGTCTGTCTCTTACTGGAGTTCTTGTTATTGTTTCCAAATGACACATTTGAGAATTAGACCCCGAGCGTATGACTCTATCATATCCACTTTAAAGACTGGACAAGATTAAAGAGCATATTTTATATTTATTTATTTATTTATTTATAGGTCTTACCACTTTTTTTAAAGGGAGGGAAAAACCCCCCAACCAAACAAAAATTTTCCTACTTTAAAAAAAACACACTTTATTTATTTGTTTTTAGAGAGGGGGAAGGGAGGGAGAAAGACAGGGAGAGAAACATTGATGTGAGAGAGAAACATCAGTCGGTTGCCTCCTGCTCTCCCCCAGCCAGGGACCTGGCCCACAACCCAGGCAGGTGCCCTGACTGGGAATTGAACTCACAACATTTCGATTTGCAAGACAATGCCCAACCCACAGAGCCACACCAGTCGGGGCCATTTTCCTACTTTTAACATAAGTTGTGAATATTTCCAAAAGTAGGTAAAATCTTGCTATCATAAATACCCCGTCACAGGGAAAGACTTATAAAAGACCTGTGTATTTTTTACAACATTTGCTAAAACAAAGTGAAAAATGAAAGCACACGGTTCACAGGGGCTGAGAGGGAGGAAGGCTGCCTTGGCTGCGGGCCTTCCGGGAGCGGCATGTCTGCTCTGGGATTAAGATGGGCAGTTGCAGTTTGGTGGGGAATGGGGGTAAAGGAGGGGTTTGAAATGTCTGCTGAGCTGAAAATATGACTCTAGTTGGCTACACATGGTCTCTGAAATTTCTTGTGTGTGTGTGTGTGTGTGTGTACACATTTAGTTTTACTGTGACAAAGCAACTTGTACACTTTTAACATTTAAAACTGAACATCATCTTTCCTTTCCAGTGAAACAAAAAGAAAATTTTAAAATAAACAGGAACACAATTACAATAGAGAAATGTCAATTCCAAACAAGCCCGTACAAGGTTCTGCTGATTCTCCCATTGAGTGGCAGGACTCAAGTCATCATTAAGAGAGAATTTTATTTTAAAAGTGCCATCTTAAATTGCAAGGATGTCCGTTAAACATCACGATTAAACATGCCACAGGAGAAGCCATGTTGTCAAAATGCTCACTGAACCCACCCAAACATCTCAAACCCACCCTTGGCTGACCTTCTATAACCCCCCTTTTTAAAAGTTTTTTTTCTCTTTTTTTAAACAAGAGAAAGTAGACAGATACGTGTTGGTAAATGCTAACTGTCCACATTCACATAGAGACACAGCGTGATCTCTGAGCCCAATACACAGAGGAAGGAGGAAAGAAGCTAGAATTCTATGCACAGGGGCCTAGCACCCTCCAGCTCCCAGCAGAGCTGAGGCGGCGGAAGGTTTTTCCTTTTCCCCCACAGAGCACGGTAGTGTTGACTCCACAAAGTTTTTGTCAAAACAGGAAAATGAATTTGGAACAGAAAGGGGCAGAGATTCTTTTCCCACTGTATTCTGCTCAAGGGACATCCCCCTAAATCAGGTGAGAGCCATGGTGTGAAGGAGAGAAAAGAGACCTCAAAAACAGGGAGACGGAGCACAAGAGAAAAAAAAGATACTGCATTGCTCCCAGGCACTGGAGAAAATGAAAAAAGAAGGTTGGCATCCATCAGTGTTCCATTAGTCACCTTCTCCCTCATCTTCCTCTTTCCTCCCCCTCATCATCATCATCATCATCACCTTCTTCTTCTTCTTTCCCTTCTTTGTCATCCATATCAGGGACCAAGTAGTACTGTAATGGATTTGGCCAAGTACCGTCTTTGATGACTTCTCCTGACTCATCTGCGCCTGCAGCAGAACGGTCAGTAAACCAGGTGGAAAAGCTCCGGTTCCTCCTGCCACCTCCTCCTGCTGGCTTTATTCTGCGTTTGACTCGCGGTTTTCATCCAACCCTTTCCAGATTTCCCTTTGATTGCAGTGCACTTTGAAGACAGATCACCCCTCTCATTCAGACGAAATTCTTTGGAGAGAACTTTATTTTCCAAGTAAGGATTTCCATCAAAATAAAAATCTGTTCTGTAACCTGATTTAATACCTTCAAATTCTGTCCCTTCGACTCTTGTCAAATAATGCAGTGTCTCTTCATCCTCTTCCCCAAGCAGCGCAGACACGTGTGGTTGGGTGACAAATGTTGTTACCCCCAAATCTGGGATATTGGTGATCGATTCTGACCTCTTCTGAAAAAACGGTTGGCGGAGTTTGTTATATTTCTGTTCTACTTTCAAGATCCCCTCACTGGCTTGTTCATGATGTCTATTTCATTTCGTACTTCCTCAATATGCTCAATGGCTTCTTGCTGTTCTTTTTCTTCCTTTGGCAAACCCAGAGAGGTGGACTTCTTCTCTGGCTTGGGGGCAGGAGGAGGTCTTGGCTTCTTCGTTAGGGGCGGGAGTGAAGCCTGGAGTCTGGGAGCCATGCTGCGAGGTAAGTCGGAGACTCTGACCAAAGGGGAGCCGCACAGCTGGAAGAAGCGCTGCCTGAGATTTCTGAAAATACACTCGTGCTGGGCTGACGTGCTCTGGGGGAGGACGAGCGTGTGTTCGTGAGGCACGAGCATGGCAGAGCCTGAACGGTGCGTGTCTGTCTGGGTGCGGAGGGGGAAGGGGCTGCAGATGGGCCAGTCGTTCAGGGAGGCGAGTGCCTAGGAAGAGAGGAGGAGCCCTGGAGGAAAAGCAGAGGTAACATGGAAGACCTTCAAATACCTCTGCTTCCCTGGTGGTGGTCCGCTCAGGGGCACAGACAACTCAGGTGAGGGGCGGGGGGCCTCACCTCTGTACCTGCCACCGCCACCACGCAGTGGTGTCTCTCAGTCTGCGCCAAAGCAAGGGGGGGGGCATTTCAGAAGAGTAGAAGAGTTAAGAATTAAATACTTTCAGGAAAAAAAAAACACCCTCTTTCTTTTCTCTGAAGCAACCCATTGGTGACAATTTTTAGTATATATTTAGGGTTCATCTGCTCAAAGAAACAAAAGATAGATTCAATAAATAATTTAGGCAGACGATAATGACATAAAAAAAAAAAAAGAAAATCTCGCCTGTGGCTGATCAGAAGGCTCAAGTAAAACGTAATTATCACTGCGAACTAAGCCTGCTGCAGCCTCTCTGTGCTCCGGCCCGTTGGGCGGATGACGTTGCTGAGAACATGGGGAGATCCCCTACTCTGTGCTGGCTGTGGGCCGGGTGGCCTTAAAGCAGGTTGGGCAGATGAACGTCTCTCTCCTTTTAAAAAATCTCTCTCTGGAGAAGATTCCGAAACCTCCCCCGAGGACCCTTTCCTGCATTTCACAATGCATGCTGTCACGAAATGTTTCCTTCTATCAAACTGAAATCTCCGGTGCCCGCTCCCTCCCGTGCTGGGCGCAGAGGAGGCGGGCAGCGTAGCGACCCTTGTGTAGACGTGAGCGCTTGTCGAAGCAACTGGACCCATCTTTACTTTTTATTTTCAGGAATAAAAAAAAAAAATCAACTCAGAGACTATAACCATTCCTTTTAGGTCTCATTTTCCAACTTTTTAAATCATTTCTGTGGCTTTTCCTTAAACTCTCTCCAGGCTTTCAAATTGTGACATCTTAGAGCTGTATGGTAGCTTACAGGCCTGCTTAGTCAGCCATGTCTCTGATGGTGCAATCTCTACAAGAAAGTGAGATTTCCCGAGTCCGGCTGCAGGTGACTGGGTGTTGTTATCGCGTCTCATACACCATGCAGGAAGGCCAGCACTATGCTTACTTTACCAGAAAACTGCAACACGGCCGATAGTCCTGGTAGAAGATAGTTTACGAGAGGTCCTTGGGAAGGAAAAGCTGGGGGAGGTGGCATGCAGGTGGCCGGCACTCGGCAGGTCGCGTCCCCGCGGGGAGAGGAAGACCAACTTTCCCTGACCCGACAGCAAATGTGTAAACCCTCACACAGGGGTTTGCAGATCAGAAGCTGCCCTGCCCTTCTTCATCGGCTGGGAAAGAGGAAGACGGCCCATCTCTCTCATCAGCAGTGTCTGTGTGTGTCTGTCTGTCTCCCCCTGGCCCTGAGTCCTGAAGGTTTTCACCCTCCCATTAGCTCACCTGTGCCCCCAAGAGGCAATACAACACCTACCTACAGGCACCATAAGTAAGTTCTTGAGGAAAGGACAGTATAAAATTAGGGCCTGGCTTTCTCACTTGGGGCACAGCAAGCAGACTGAAAGTATCGACCCAAATGAAAGCAGGTGGTAAATGTCCCCCTAAAATTCTTATAGACAGAAGAGAGACCGGCGTTTCTTATCGGCTGAGCTGCCCACAGTGCGAGCACAGAAGCCTGCATGCCGCCCTTTGGCGGTTCTACAGGGACTGTGGACAGAGATCGGAGGGTTGAAGACGGCTTGTTTAGCTCGTAATTTCTTTTCTCGATGGAGGGCCAAGGTGATGTTTTTTATTCACATTATGCCAACTCTATGTTACAGAGTCGACCCGTGGCGGCATTTTTCAATCTAAGGAGTATTGGAACTATTTAATAAATTGAGTTATTTTCTGCCACTATCTAGTTGAAAAGAATACACATTTGGGGTGAAAAACAAGTAGATGTGGTATCATTTGAACACCTTAATGGAAAATAGATTTAAGGATAAATACAATCAAGTGAGCTTTCCTAAGTTTTATTATAATATGTAAGGCCTCAAGTAAAAAGACTTTATTTCTTAAAAATAGCTGCAGTATTTACTCTCTATTTTTAGTTACTGAAGGTTACTGAAATATCAGTTGAGGATAAACTGATAGTGACGAATTAAAAGAGCTTTTTAATGTCTACATATTGCTAATTCTTAGGAACAAGCAGCAGTCTCTGAAGGCTTTGGTGGAGGGTCACGCACCAACACGCATGTGCGAACACGCGATACCCTCACCCAGGCGTGGTCGGAAGCAGCACAGATGTGTGAGACTGTCTCACCGCTGCCATTTAGGCATCAGGGATCATTTCAGAGTTTTATCATATTGAGGCTTTATTTTCACTAATAGCAATGACAAATCACTGAAATTAATTTTAAAAAGGTCTATGGATGAACAGACAGAGACTAAACATTTCAATCAACACTTGTTTTCCAACGTTCAACCATTACAGTCACTGAACAGCACCTGTTAAAGACACACGCGGGTTTCAGACTTTCTCCCTCTATTCGCCTAATGAACCTTTTCAGAGTCAAAGGATACATTTCCCGTAAGTCTCACTATTAACGTCCAAGTCCTTTCTTTGCATGTTAAACTGATCAATTTTATTGAATTACACTTTGAAAATTATGTTTGCCCAAAATCCCAAACACTGCAAACTTCCAATTATTTAAAGACACGATTATCAACAATTTTTGGCCAATAAAATGATAACAGTATATTACTACTGTGAGGGTCCTAAGCTCAATAATGGCAACATAAGAAAAAACATTAGCTAAAGACATAATTCAAATCATAACATTTTCATATAATTCAACATTTAAGAATAATTAATCATTAAATATGTGACTAAATTCACGGATAGTCTAACACTGAGTGCTAATGTGATTTAGACAAATGTGATTCAGTTTTAAATGAAAGGATAGTGAGTAAATTGTTATGAAATATTTATATTGCTGTATGGAATAACTGTAAAACATTTATTAAATTATAACTCACATAAGCTTAAAAAGTTACAATGTTTCATTCAGATTCCGGCAGACCCAAAGCTAAATGTTTTTTCATCGGTATTTCTAACATAGATCTATTCAAATCCGTGCTAGAAGTCGTAAAGTGAATAAATGTTTTGCTTTTGTATTCTCAGACTATGAAAATTGTGTTGTAAATATTCGAAGGATTCTTAAGACATGGACTAACATAAAATGGTTATATGATTTTTCAAAGAAGTCAAGAGACACAAAATTGTCTTATCTAAGTTACACTAAAGTTACAGAGTTTGCATTTTTCAAAATCACATTTTAAAAGGATTTAACATTTTCACCAGTCCAAAAAGAGGAATGACTTGAAACTGTTAAAGACAACTAAGGAATTGCATAAAATTTTAACACTCATACATATATTAGTAAGTATGTTACCATACTTTTTAGTTCATATATATTCGGGATAATGATAGCACATATATACTAATATATAATGCAGATTCTGGAATTTTACACTTTTATGGCTCCTTAACTTATTAAAACGAAAAATTAGATTAGTCTGAAACATAACCTAATTAATGCTGTTCTATATTACAAGATTCATCTCTTACGTCAGGAAACACCAAGTCATAAAAATGTAAAATTGGCCTCCTAACTTAGATGTAATAGTCAAAATGTTTCTTTATATTAAACAGTATAAAGCAATGCAATAATACAGCAATTTTTCTCACATTGCAGTTGCATTTGCAAATATTCTAGAACAATTACTGTGGCAAAATAACACTAATACTATTTGTCAGTCCTCTGACTCATTCTTAGATTATCCCATGTTTACCTAGAGGATTAAAATTTGTCCTTGGCAGTTTTATGAAAGGGCAAAACTTTCTGAAACACAATTTGCTTGTTTGTAAAATAAGGATACTATCTGTCTTGCCTACTTCGTGCAATCACAAGCTTTAGCGCGAATGTACTTAAAAATATTTATTGAGAGTTTATTATGTTCGAGGCCCTGCGGTAGACATTGGAATCCAAAGATAAGAGGGGGCCCTGCCAGCGCATCTAGGAGGGGAGAGACACAGGTTGACAGCAAGCACCTAGTAACTACTGCACATTGCAATAAATGGCATAAAGTAAATGCGAAAATGCAGATGAACAAGCAGGAATTTCTGTACAGGGACAGGAACAGTCAGGACAAGGCACAGAGAGAAGATGGTATTTGAGCTGAGCTTTGCAGGATGAGCAGAAGTTGGCCAGAAGGACAAGAAGTGAAAGGCGCTGGTCTAAACAGACGGACGAGTGAAAGCAAAGGTGCGAGAGCGAAGGTGTGGGAGAGCCCCAGGAAAACAGCGAGCATTGTCGCTCAGCCATTGGGCGTGCCGGGGGCAGGGGAGCCGGGCGGAGCCAGGGTTCAGAGAAGAGACCAAACAGTTATTACAGCCAGGCTTTCTGTTGTGTGCAGAAATTGGGACTGAGTTCATCATCGGTAGGGAGTTTTTTAAAGTTTTCAAATCAGAGAATGGTCAGATAAGACTTGTTTTAAAATTCTGGCAGAGGAAGGAGGACAGAAGACCTAAAAAAAAAAAAAAAGGACTGGTTGGAAGGCGAATGTAGCAGAAAAACGAGGAACTGAACGAGGAGCTGGACTCGGACAGGAAAGAGGGCAAACTGGCAGGTGGCGATGCCGCTGCTGGGGGAAGGAAGGTGTGAGAGAACGTGAATGTTCGGAGGGGGACGAGGCCTACGTGGGAATTCATTTGGGGAAATAATGAGCTTAGCTGGAAACAAGTAGGTATTAAGGTGGAGGACGTGAGCAGGTAGTCAGAAATAGATGGTGAGGCAAAGTAGGTTTACAGTTGTTTGTATGGAAAATAGCACAATAACTAATACATAATATAATGACACAAGAATAAACTCTGTGTTTCAAGTACTCACAACTGGAAACCAACTTTTCACTTGACCTGGAGTGTCAGGAAGTGAGAGAGAAGAGTCTGGAGCTCAGGAAAAGGGTTACGGAAGGAGAGACGGATTCAGGAGTGAGTTGCCCAGATGCTGGAGGCACAGAGTCTGCCCTCAGCGCTGTGCCTGGTGCACAGGGTTCTCTCCCTGGGTATCGGCCAGTGGCCGAGAGCTCGTGACACCCCACGGAAAGCAACGGAGTGAAAAGACCCAGAGGATGAGGCTGAAATAGCCGAGGGTACTGCATGAGTAGGGGGTGCCCAGTAAAAGGGGCTGAGTCTATTTTACAAATTATAGGTTTGAAATCTTGGGTGGTAACCAATATTTTTATTTTCAAGTGAAAGATTTCAATGTTGTCTCCAATGTACAAATCACGTTTTAGGGAATTTTGTGATGGATCCCTGTAGCAATGAACAAAATTGCTCTGAAGTTTGATACGATTTTATCTTTTAAATAATAACCCTTTATCAAGTAATAATTATTTAATTTGAAATCAGGAAGTACATTATGAAAAAGTCAAATTTCTGGCATCATAAACATGTATTTGAATTAGAATTAAATTTATAATTCCAAACTACCAATATTAGTGGTCAAAACTGACATTCTAATATCTGTAATTTTAATTTTGCTTAAATTTAATCAGTTATGCACAAATTTTAATGCTTCAGAAAGGTCATTATATAATATACTTAGTAGTTCTCTGAATGTAATTACAACAAAACAAAAAAAGATATATCATTAAAAATTAGGAAAGACAACAAATAGAAATTAAAATGAAACTCATTTATATTTGTGATTGTGTTACCATATATATATTCACATTTGGTAGCTCATTTTGATATATACATATGTGTGTGTGTATATATATATCCTTTTCAAAAATAAAAGGAAAAATACTTTAACCGAATGAATAATTTATAAAAACTCATATCAATGATCACAATTTCCAATTTTGTTCGGACAGAAATCTCAGGGATGCACTAGATCATAAACTTGAGAACCAATGCAGGGTATACTGGGTACTTCACTACCAGTTGGAGTCACACAAGGCATGTTAAACAAGCTTTCCCTAAGATTTGGTTAAAGAGAATTCACGTACATCTGAAGGAAAATGAATAGCCCATCGCTGAGACGACACTCTACAGGAATATCTATTTGATATTCTTAGAGGGGGAGATAGGCTGGTGGAAACCTCTGCATCTTTAATGCAATCATATTGCCTAATGATGAGCAAAGTAAAAGGCCAATTCATTATACAATTCAATATTTGGATGATCAAACTCTAGCACTTAATAAGCAATTAATATTTGCCGATGGAAAATGTTTGGTGGCACCCGGGAATCAATACCTCGGGCCACTTGTTGCACTTGAGCCCTGACACGTTAGCCAAATACCTGCAATCCGAGAGGGGGACAAACGGTGTTGGTGTTTTAGTTGACATTCTTCCCAAGAAAATACAAATCGTTTGAAGCTTTGTTTGTTTCTAACTCGGAATGAATGCACTTTGTTAGTGAATGAATACACTTTGTTAGTTAAATGTTAAAGTTACAATTGCTAGCATGTATGTGACCCACAGAGTGAGTCTTAAAGTGATATTCTGTGCCTTACTGCAGATAATGTTACAAGTATACTTAATGCTATGTATATACTAATTTATTCACTTTTGAGCAAAAGCATATCAAACTCGAGCAAAAGCCTTCCATTTGAAATAATGTCTTTCTTCTAGGAGTAAGCGTATAAAGTGGGCAGTTTGGATCCATTTCTGAAGGCCTAACAGAGCACATATATAAATTTTGCATTAGCAAAACTGATTTTTTATTTTGTTTTTTAAAATTCAGTTTATTTCTTCTATATTTATTTTTGGAGAGAGGAGAAGGGAAGGAGAAAGAAAGGGAGAGAAACATTGATCTGTCGCATCTAGTACATGCCACGTGTTTGTGTGTGCCCGGACTGGGGACTGAACCCCTAACCAGGGCACGTGCCCTGATCCAGAATTGAACCCATGACCTTTTGCTTTGCAGGCTGATGCCCAACCAACTGAGCCACATCAGTCAGGGCAGCAAAAGTGATTTTTAACAGAAGCATAATTTTTATTTTAGAGGATTTTTTGAAAAATATAGACAATAACACAAAAAAAGAAACTAAAAATTACCTATAATCACAACACTTTTTGAAGTACCTTTAATAAAATGGAAAACCCTACCAAACTGTTCTTACTGTTCAAACTCTACGCCTTAGAAGAATCACCATAAACTACTTGGCATGCATCCTTCCAGACTTTCTCTTACTGTGTCTTGCAAATCATAAAGTTTACCAGTTTTTTCTAGTAGGAGCAATTTGGTATTCCTCTGTAATATTTTATTTTTTATAAAAATATTTTATTTGTTCAGAGATGTGACTCTTGGGTGTCAGATCATTTCAAATGTTAAAGTTAAAAGTGTGCATGATGTGGTGAGTGCGCGTTCCCCCCAAATGTGCTTCTCTCTCTTTTTTAAATCATTGAACACCTATTAGTTGCTTGCACAGCTTGGAAATTAGACTCACTAACCATTTTTGTCACATGATAGAAGGCAGGTATGCTCTTTTAAGGGGAGGGTTCTTTTAAAAGGAAATACCATACCTGAAGAAACACACTTTTTAATAATATGATGACCCAGGTGTACGGGAAACGTTTTCATTCCAGTCAGTTGAGATTAACATTTAAATACAGCATCCTACATTGTTTGCTGGCGGCAGCACTATAAACTATTTGCACTTACAGATTTCACATTTATGATTATTCAGGTGTCAGCGTTTGCAACAGCGTTAAGGAGGAACTTAAACTACAAAGTAAACAACCAGCAAACCTAAGGGTACCCCTAAAACCACTGCAAATCTTTACACTCAAGGTTGGAATAGGAGTTAAAACAGAACAGAAAACACCCTTTCTGGATCTTTGGAAAGTTTAAAATGGAATGAAACTTCTGGTTCATGCTTCCCAATTGATACAGGAAAAAGTCAAAGCCCCAGATCAGAGCCCACAGAAAGGCAAATGATGCATGTGAGGTTAAAAAGATTGATTTTCTAAGAACTTTTTTGTTTTTTAAATTCTTGATGATGACTTCTATGTCAGACATAAGAAATACGGACTAGCTCTATCTTTAGATCTGTACAGTCCCCACAGACTGTGCCACTCCATGCTCTTCACCACGCAGTTCGGTTGTTTCCGTAAGGGTGGTCATCAAGCACAAGGTCCTAGAATTTGTTTGGAATTCAGTTGTTTGTGACGTTGAAGACGTTTGTTTATCCACAGCAGCAATGCCACCAACAGCGGTCAGATTTCTAGGCCAGCTTTCAAAAGCCTACAGAATTCTTCATGCTTCCGAAAGTATAGTGCCAGTTCAGTCTCCTAAGCACTATTTATAAGTTTTTAAGGGGAAAAGCACTGCGAGGTCCAAGGGAGACACTAGGAGCCTAATTAGCTACTGTAGATGCCAGAACCTCACAAGTTCTAACGTCTTTAGATACGCGGGGGTTACCGTGTGTGACTAGGCCGGCAGGAGTCTACGAGGGATGTCAGAGAGAAGCACGGGGTTACCTGTCTTGAACCCCTAGACACTGGATTCACAGCAAGTTCTAAGCTAAAGTCAAGACTGAAAGAGGATTCCATGTAGAAGGTGTCACAATCAAGGGCCCGGAGGAGAGACAGTAGATCTTGTCAGAAAAACTAGAACACTTTCGAAGTGGTTAGGATTGACGGTGCGAGGGATGAGATGGGGGGCTGACTGTGGACGGAGAATCAGACTGAATTCAGACCGCGGAGGGCCGGGTGGCTTGCAGTGGGCACGCGTGACCCGTGAACGCAGTGCGGGAAGGACTGGGAAACCCAACGACATTATAGAATTCACCAACAGACATTGTGTGATCCAAATCATCACATTTTCCATACAATTTAACTTTTAAAATATAGTTATTTAAAAATATAGTTAGATTCGTATCTAAACCTTTTACAACAAATGGAGACTAAAAATTGGATAACAACATGGTTTTGCCATCTTTTATTTAGATAAACATGGTTCAGTTTTCAATTAAAAATGGTGAATAATTTGATCATTTTTCTCTCCAAACAATTAGAGTACTTATTAAAATGTAACTAATATGTTCAAAGCTAGTGAAAGCATTTTCTTTGGATTACGGCAGATCTTAAAGCAAATGTTCTTTTGAGTTTTTTAAATAAAAAAGCTATTTCAAACATATGGTAGAAGTCTTAAAATAAAAATAGTTTTGTCTCAGAATTCTTCGATTATAAATTCTTTAAATTAAAAAAAAAAACAACCTAAAGAAACACAAAACAAAGAAGGGCTAATTACCAAGGTGTGTTCATGTTCAAGTTTGGCCTCTATGAACACTGTAATAAATCTGCATAAATATGCTTCACAACTCTTTCCGAAAGTTATGCCCTTTGTGATTTCTGGTCAATTTTCAACAACAGCAAGACAAAAACCACTGTAAAAACATAAAGGTGTTTAATTTCTCTAAATGCTGTCTAAAACGAATGGCTGATTTTTTTCCTAGCACAGCATCTTGACACGGATTATGAGAAGTGTTTTGAATGTGAACGGCATGGTTTTTGGTGGCTGCACACTCAAGGACAACAGTGAATGACCTTGAACAGCAGTGTGTAAAAATACATTTATCACCGAAATGGCACGCTGGCTGCCAGTCAATACGAACCCCTCATTTGTTAGGAGGTTCCCCTGCTGTGAGTCCCTCATTACAATTTGCTTTTACTTCCTGGGCAAATGGCAACTAGAAAATGAGGCAGCTTCTTTCTTGACGGAACTTAATCCAGAAGAAATGAGGTGACAGCTGCAGCCACTCAAGTGTTCTGGGATATTTTGCGCAAGTTTGTAAAAGGCGCGATTACATATGCTAACTGTTACATCACTGAGTACGCCCACCGGCAAGTTACCGCGCTCCCTTAGCCGGCTTCGTTTGTGGGGAGAAATGTTTCAGAAACACCGGGTCCTTTCTGCTTGTATCCTAGTCAATCCACTTTTATAATTAAATAATTTGAGGCATGGAATGCAGACACACACTCAATTTAGATGCACAGTTTAGGAAACATTCTTGGATACTTTTAAAAGAAGGATCCAGCTAAAATCTGAGCACAGAATAACTCCTGTTCTATGGTTTTATGATAATTAGTCTCAATGCAGATTACCTTTTTCTAGGGAGCAGAAACAGGTCCATTCACTTAGATGATTTACTGTGGCTATTGTCATAGCTGTAAAGAAATTCATAATATGCTCACATATAGGTTGAAGTGATATTTATTTTTCACACAAGGATTTTCTGACTCACTGATTTCTAGTCATCATTGAACACACTGCAGGGCACAGTACATGATTATAAGAGATGTGAAAAGATCACAAAATGTAGAAGACAAAAACAATTTTTTCTTAATTAAAAGAAATTTTTAAAAAGTGCAGATACTAGGAAGCACGTTAGAGGGGGCAGACAAAGGGAATTAGCGTCCTGATGAATAATTATAAGCTCCAGAAATAACGACTGCCCTGATAATCGTTTGTTTGGTTTGGGTTTTTCTTTATTTAATGTGGCTAAACAGTTTCTGTTCCAGTGTAAATGGGCCCAGATTTCTAGTTAGGGTTCGGATTTGGGATTCTGTTTCCAGAAGTCCGCTATCAGCGACGAGTAAGGAAACAGACGGAAAATATGGTTAGGTGGATGAGCATAAACCTAACGCTAAATGAAATAAGTCAGACACAGAAAACCACGTACTGCATGATTCCACTTCTATGAAATTTTCCATCAGGCCAAACCACAGTGGCAGGAAAATCAGCAGCTGCCGGAGAGCGAGGGGAGGGGAGAAGGACGCCTGGGGGCTGATGCAGGTGTTCTTCTGACGGCCGGGGTGGTGACAAGCCGGCCCACAACTGCTATCACTCATCAAACGGTGCACTTACAGTGAGTGAATTTCTTATATGTAAATTATACCTCACTAAAACACGTATAAATATGTAAATGTAGCAAAACAAGATGTATTAGGAGAGAGTGAGCTATGCAATAACTGATGCTTTTGTTGCTACTGCCCGGAAGTGGTGAGAAATGGCCACGCAAGGGGCTAATTACTTAGAGCAGGAGGCTACGGCTGTTCCCCGGAATGCATTTTCTAGTTTTTCATCAGGTCTCGGTGGACAGTGCTCCCCCAGTTTCCCTTGGGGGGCCTTAACCACAGCCTGCCATTTCTCAGTAAGGATACCTTTCCTGTAAATCCGCTGGAAGAGTTCTTTTCCCTGAACTCTTGTTCATTGCTCTGCAGCAGATCTGTGCATGCCACAAAAGGCATTTCTTCCTTCTTAATATAAGCCATACATTTCTGTTCAATTTACAATACTGGCTATTGATTCAGGATTGCTGGTCCAAACCAGTCTTACCTTCTTTGTTTAAAAGTCCTAAACCTAAATTTACATCTGTTATTGTCCACGAATATGTACATTCAATTCTGTAGGTAAAGATTTAGAAACATATTTTAGAAATTCAAGAATTTTTGAATACAGATATCCCCACATGAAAGATTCTATCCCAGAAATATATGAAGATTTATTTTTAATAAAAGGCACAGCACTGAAACGAACAGTCTATCTTCTACATGTGAAAAACTTTTGAGCAATCAAGCTGTAGGAAAACACCGATCCACACACTTTACTTGTTCAATGTATAGAGAAAGGACTCCCATTTCCCTGCAGGCGTGTGTGTGACCCAGTTAAGGGACTGCTGTCCCAGCTTTTACTGAGTGTCAACACACTAATCCTTTTCCAAAAAGGCGGTTTACAAAGCCACTGGAAAACAGGAAGATTGGGGCCTATTAGAAAAAATAAATCTGTCTACAGAATACAATACAAATAATTGAAACAACACCCAACAAAGGGGCATGGAAAACAAACATAATACTCAATAAAGGAAGAAAAAAAGCAATATTTTGTTTCATCCTTATGTCGCACTGTATTAAGAAAAACAAGAAATTAAATGATACAGCACCGGTGAAATCGAATATCAAAAGGAACGAGAGCACTGTTCACGAAGCCGTCACTTCACCACTGAATACATTCTGGTATAATAGGCTTTGAAAAATATGAATGTAATTCTAGTTAATTAAATATAAACACCAATAAATCTCTTCCGAACTACTTCATAAACTAAAGGACTATACCATGAGGGTTTTAGGTTATTGACACTCTCCCTAAACATTTCCATACCAGATGCATCTCCTAAACTGGACTCTGTAAGCACCTGGATACTCCCAGCTCTCGTCCGAGACCACTCCCAAGCACAGGAGACTGTGACCCGCCAGCCAGCTGCAGGGCTGTTCCAGGGAACCTGCCACAGGGCCCTCTGCCCCCAGTGCCACTGCAGGAGAGGCAGCGTTGCCAGTGGAAGAGAGAAGCTCACAGCAGCCACAGGGCAGTAGGCCCCGCTGGCCAGGGAACTGCCTTGGCAAGGCCAGGGAGTGGTTCGTGCTCAGAAGGGTTTCTGAAGTTCTACTTCTGCCCTAGCTGGGTAGTTACCTGCAGTTTTCTATTTTTCTTGTCATCTTACCTTCTATGCCTCTGTATTGCTGAATCTATTGTGTCAGCTCACAGTGCAAAAGCATTACATTCTCTTCTCTAGTCTTGGCTACTTTTCCGTGATTGTTTTCTCCACCCTAATGCATCTCAATCTTTTCCTGGCTGTCAACACAAAGAAAACCTTTATTGTTAAGTTTTTTTTTTCCTGGCCTACATTTTTCTGAACAGATTTTCTTTTCCTGAACCCTTTTTTCAAGATATTTTTGAGGGATTTAGAGGCCCAAGACTAATATAGGGACCTCAAGGGGAAAGGTAGAAAAGAATTCTTCCTTTCCTTTCCTATTGTGTTAGTTAAATCCAAGCGAGTGTTTAAAAGGGTTCTGTGGGCTACTCCTTCTGTCCAGCTGAGGTTTAATGATATAATCCATTATCACCACTTCATATATATTATCTCCTAATGTTTACTTATTCCTATATTTATCTCTAATATTTCCACCTAACCAATGAATTTAACTTTTCTATATTTCTGTATTCAAAAACATTGTGCCAATCCTAAATTCTTCCGTGATTTTTTTTCTAATACACACAATACGAAGATGGGCGTTGAAGACTACGGAGAGACTTAGAACTCCACCATTACTTATCATGAATTTTCACATTAAACTAAAGGACCGTGCAATCAGGATTTTATTTCACTGATGTCATCTGTAAACATTTCAGACAGTATTTTATAAGACCCTCTAACAGTCTCATAACTGTGACTTCTTCATGCAGAAGCCATCCCCAGACATTGGAAATCAGGGGATAAGTTACTGTATCTTCTATATGATGTGTTATTCATGCCGGTACTAGGTTGGGGTATTGGTGCTAAAAGCTTATTTTCCTCAGCTATGAAGTGCTGTAATGGACTGTCAAGAACTTGGAACAATCAAGGCTAGGCCTGCAAGTCCTCAAATACCCATTATTTCTATATTTTTTAAAGACATTTTTTTCATTTTGTGTAAGTAGCCATTTAAATGACATTCAAATCCAGAAAATACTATTCTTTGGACAAAAAGATGATTTCCTAAGTGTACACCTTGGTAAATTTTATTTTTTAGTGACTTGTTTTTTAGTAACATTTTACAAAGATTTCTCTATATGAGGATTAACTCCCTGAATGGACATTTCAGCTTGAAATCTTTGTTCCTCAACAGACTCCTATTCAGGTGGGAATATAAAAGCAAACAGCAGAGCAAAGTAGTATGGAAGTGAAAGGGTTAACTCAAAGCCACTGGAGGCCACAAGGGCTGCAACTATGCTGATAGAATTCAAATTCTTTCCCCGCAGAGCACTTGGTCCCACATAAAGTATGCTTCGTGTGTTTCGGAGAGTCTACTCGGACCCAACTTTATTACATAGAAACTGCAGAACACCCACATCACGCCTAGCAGTTCAGTGTCAGATACCCGTGTCCAGAGAAGGCAGCACTTGGCCTTTGCCTCCTCAAGGCCCAGTGAAAGTGTCCCGGGACCGCTCCCCAGAGACCTGCAATTTAACCCCACCTCTCCTGGGTCCAGGGGGCAGGGAGGCACACGAAAGCCCAGGGAACTTGGGCCTTTGCTGCTTCAACAGTGGGGCTTTGGATGCTACAGTATTCTTTGCAGAACCCACTGTAATCTTGGCACTCTCTTGCCCAGAAGACTCCCCATGCCTAAATGCTTTATTTCCCAGGGGATGTAAAGAAAACAACACATCATAAGAAGGCGCCTCTGTCCCCTGCTCTTCATCCTTCCTATAAAGATTATCAGAAAAGAAAATGGCTTCTCTGAACTAGAACCAGGAGGAAAACACACACACTTATTATTTAATTAGAAGGCATGTGACTCAATGAAAGAACAAACTGAAAATGAGGAAGGCTGATTACCTTTGCCAGCAACCTTGGCTCTTGCTATAAACACTGCACATCTCCTTCTGCCAGAAGCTACCTGCTCATCTGCATCTAATTTAAGAAATTTATTTGTCTTTTCCCCTGAAAAAGCTGGAATCCAGAGATCATCAGTACACGTGCCCAAAATATCCCAAGATGAATTAAGTAGGAAATATTTTTTTGTAAGGAATGGAATGATTTTCAAAGGCTTGATTATGTTTGTAAGTCACCACAAATAAGCAAGTTTTTCCTAGCTCTCTTTGGTTGCTAAGATCTGGGTTATCTATCCACATAGAAAAGAAACACCCTTTGGACAATTGAGCACAACTCCTTATAAATATCTGAGCAACACACAGATATTTATAATAAAAATGCACTGTTAATTTCACTTTGGTCATGAACACCCAACCCTACAGCTTTAGGAGAAGTGCCCTTTCTGCACCCCCAAATCTGATCCATGGGGAAATTCGAGCATGTATGTTGTCTTTCCAGAAATGCCTCAGCTTTGCCTGAGATGTTTACAAGTGTGATAAACATTTATTCTTTTCTACATCTGCCACTACTGTGAGGTTATTGATCAGATCGTACTTGAAAACACTCTGCTGGACACCATGGAGAAGAATATATGTTGTTTCTGAAAAGTAATTGCTTCCTCTCCTCTGAACAATTCATTGTTTAATCCAGGTTTTTTTTTTTTAATCTGATTTTTTTTAAGGTCTCATGAAAGTCACATTAATTATGAGATACTCAGGTAATTAAAGATTTATATACCATAGCTTTCACTAATATTCAACTCATAGGAAACTGTTTCTAGTTAAGAAATGGGATTCCGCCCTGGCTAGTGTGGCTCAGTGGATTGAGCGCCAGCCTGTGAATCAAGGGGTCACCAGTTCGATTCCCAGTCAGGGTACATGTCTGGGTTGCAGGCCAGGTTCCCAGTAGGGGGCACATGAGAGGCAACCACACACTGATGTTTCTCTCCCTCTCTTTCTCCCTCCCTTCCCCTCTCTAAAAAAATAAATAAATAAAATATTAAAAAAAAACAAAACAAAAGAAATGTGATTCCGTCTGTATCAGGATGGAAAAAATCCAGTTTATTTTTTTTCAGGTTATGTGCAGGTAATTTTAACAGATCATCACATGCTCTTTTCTATGTCTCAATTGAAATACTAAAAAGATGTTAAAAAAACACCCCAAATGTTTAAATGCTTCCGGGCCCACAGCAGGCTAAAAGGAATAAAGAACAGTGTGTCTGCAGAACAGCCTGTTGCTTGGGAAGCCCCGGATCCAAAGCCCTGTTTCCTACCAGTTGACAGAGCAGAAGGAAGAAATGAGGCAGTTTCCCTGTTCCCCCCTGAATGGTTCTGGGCATTTCTAACTTCCTTGGGAGTAATCCTCCCTACTGGACCGACTGCCCCAAAGTTGGGAGGAAATCTTAAATTTCCACATTAAGGAATTTAATCTCTCTGGTAAATATGGTCATGCTAGCATTTTACCTTTCTGAAAATTTACTTTTTAAATGCTTTCAGTAATTTATGAATTTTTTAAAAGTCTGTTTAAAAGCCCCAGAATCTAAGAGAAGCCCTACTGCTTCTGTTTCCAAGTACATGCACAAAGGGATCTAATCTTTCCTTTTGGTTAGATTCACCTAAGAAAACAAAAATAAAGACTAGTGATGAGTCCTCATGCAGTGTAGATGCTTGGCTACCAGCTCCTTACGTGCAGAAACAGATTCTCAACCAATTTGCGTTATAAAAAATAACACGTTTTCTCGCTTTCCCAAAGTTTGCTTTATAGCGCTTCGCTTTTAAGAAAGACCTACATTAGGACTGGATTTTGCAAACTGAGAAATCAAAACAGGATTTTGCAGGGAGCCCAGGTTGAGGCAGCAGGCCCAGGGAAGCGGAGTGGCCCCGCCCAGCTCCTTCCCCGGAAAGAAATTCAGCCTCTCAGCTCGGAGCTGCCCGGCTTTGAACAGCGTCTGTGAGCACCTGTGCGTTTTGTCGATTCGTTTTGTGCACCCGTTAGCAAGATGTGTCCTAAGGTATCAGAAAAGCCTAAGAGAGCTCATGGGTGTTACACTTAGTGTAAAACACAAAGTAATTAAGTGTTTCGATTGCGGTGAACAAAATAAATACATAGTACATGCGCTGACTACTATGGGTATGGATCTGGGAATGCTCAAGATTTTTTCCATGTAAACGAATGGTAACTGCTTCCTCTCATTACACCATTCTGGCTTACAAGAGGTTTCGTAAGAACGCTCTACTTTCGGACAGCGAGGGGAAACATGGATGAATGAATGTGAGTGGGAAGGAATCACAGGCAGCTTCTTATGAACACTTCTGGGCTCACTTTAATAGTGGGAGATGCTGATGCTCCAGTCTCTCATCGCAGCCCTCTCAATGGACCGATCTCAAGTCAGTAAGCCCCGAGAGCAGCAACCGGCCCGCGTCCGCGTGTGCATTAACTCCCCGGGCCGCCCCGGAGGTCTGAGCTCCTCCGCGGGCCTTACTGGACTGAACACCCTCTCGCTGCAGACCCGGGTCTAGCTCCATGAGGAGATCCTGGGAAAGGTGTCACGGCTCTGTTCCCATTACGCAGCTCACACAGCTGACGCTGGGGGACCGAAGCTGGGGGTGGAGCAGACACGGGAGGGAGGGCGAGGGGGGCGTCAGAAATGGGAAGCCTCCAAATGGGTTCTAGTAACTCCCATGAACTCTCAAGTGAAATAACTGTTACACTTTCTGGCGTAAAAGACTACACTTGAAGAGTTTCAGGCGGACAACTGGAGGCAGGGGATGGAAGAACAGCAAATCTCTGAGTTGAGGAAGAACTAGGCACGGTTCAGGAACAGACCACGTGCACGTGACTTAGCAGCAAGCTGGAACTGCATGTAATAATCCCAGGGTGCTCACAGCGGACAGAATGAGCCCGGCCCGGAGCACTTCTAGCTGCGGTAGATTTAGTCCCAGCAGGAGGCGGGGCTGGCCAGCAGGCAATGCCCCCCCACCCCCAAATAAATGCTACACATTCTATAATCATTTATACCATGCTTTAAAAAGTCACAAATTTTATGTCCTTAAACTTGTTTTTGCCAGGGAATAACCATTTTGAAGAGGAAACATCCACTGAGTTCAACTTCATCGCTAAGGAAATGGGCAGGATTTTACCAAAGGCAGCTTTCTCCTGGTCCTCTGCTTTCTTCGTTTACCCTGCAGCTGGAGGCAGATGCTAAGCACACTGCTCATCGCCTTCAGAATTTCATACCCTTGGCATTAGTCCAGGCTCAGAAAATCAAGAAGTCTGAATTTCAAAAGAAAGTGGCTTTGTCTCTTATACTCTAGCTTATGTTATTTCAACAAGCCAAATATCTGACACGCAGCTAAAAAAAACTAAATTGTTTTAGCAATTTAAATTCTAGTACTTTGGTAATTTAATTTATCTGAGTAATGTGTCATTGCTTCCTGACACATTTATTGAATAAATTAATCAATTAATTACTAGTGACCCCTTAGAAATTTAATACTGTCTACCATGTGGTCAGTTTGGTAAAACCCTTCTTGCAATCCCGAAGCCCAGAACTTTGTGGATGGGTGCCGGAATGAAGTGAGGCTCTGCTGGGATCTGAAAGAGTTCACGTGTGCTAGCGTGGTGGGCAATTCTATTTTTTTTTTTATAAGGGTTACTATAAGGTATGGTGCATGGATAATCTGCTAACACAGGACACTGAGAACCTTGCTACTCTACTCTGTAGTTTAAAATCACAGAGTCTAGGAGATAAGGCTCTTGCAAGTGTAAATACACTCAGCCAGGGTCCTGAGAGTTTATAATTAAATTATTCAGGGAATACTTTAGGAAAGAAAACACAAAATAGGAAAATATTCCCAGGTCACACTGAATAAATTCCTATTCTTAAGAAGATGAGAAACCACTCTTAGTGATGACAAATTAGCAGAATAGTTGAAAAAGAAGGAACTCAGAAAAGGCTCAAGTTTCCAAGACTTCCGCTTACTTCAACAGAGCCTACAGAATTCATGCAGAGTGCAGAGAAAATCGCCCCCTCTGTAGTAATGGACGAGCAATCACACTGGTTCCATCTTAATAAACAAAAATGCGCAACGAATGACAGACTAGCAAGGAAGAGTCTGTTTCCCTAAGCAACTGCCATACAACTGACTGACGGCAATTTATCTGCCCGATCGCTACCAAGCATGTATCCAGTAATGTGGAGGTTATCCTGGGAGATGACTGATCACTTTACAGGAAAATACCTTCCTGTGAAAGGGTTTCCTATAAGTTAGGGCAAGGAGAAGAAACACACCACCCCCGCACCCCTTCGTCTTCCCTAGACAGAGGCTCCTTCTGACAGCCTGCAGCAAAGGGCTTTGCTAACACACTTAACACGGAGCATTTACGGAGTTAAAAGCTGAAAATGCCTATCCTGGGAGACAGAGGCAAATGAGATACATTTCTGCATTTCTTTTTGATACAAATTCAATTTTTTTAAGAGCCTTTACCCTAGACACGACGTCACACGTTTTACGATAATAAAACTTTAAAATCACAGTATGTGGCTTCACAGAGTGGTCAGCAAGTTTTCTGTTTTTCCAGGCAGCCCCATCTCATTATAGCAAATGGCATCATTCCAAAGGAAAATAAAAGAAAAAAATTAAATTGATTACTCTGTCAACCTTGGCATCCATATGCCAAACTGTTCTTTGATAAGAGCTAAGTTATTTGGTAGAAACTTGAGAAAAAGTTTTCTTCTCCGAATTCCAAATTCTTGCTATCAGGTACAATTTCTTAGGCTTATAGGTACATATTTCAACAATTTGAGTGCTTCCAAAATCACTCAAGAGGCTTTTCTACTTTCCTTCTTCAGAGGTCAGTTTATTAGCCTACTAAATGCCTCCTTTTTTCTCCCCAAAGTGCTCTGTTTCCTTCAACTTATTTGTCACATACGTAAAAATAGATTTAATATGTAGTCAACTACCTGCAACACAGAACGAGTACAACACAATATAGATTTGAGTTAGGAAGGTATGTATTTCTAGGAAAGACTAGGCCATTATCCCTTCTGTCATTCAAGCTCCAAAGGAAGGGCAATAACTGCTCAGACCTGGGGTGTACCTCTTAATAAAAACTTCACACAAGGGCAGGCTACAGGTTGTCTTCACCATCCCCTCCCTGAACTCCTAGTGCTGCGAAGTGTTTGGGGAGAGGCTAGGTCAGCCTGGAGAAGTCACAACGCAGGAGTGGGGAAGACAATGCAGCCAGGAAAAGTCTGGTCCACATGTCTTCACTCGACTGTGTTTGCATTCACTGCACCGCTTTTTGGAATAATCACTACCTATCACTCGGAATAGTTCTCCGTTACTACCACACATTCCCTCTGGCCCTAACCATAAAACCTTTCATGCACGCCCCTCATCAGGTAAGATCTTACCAGAGCTACCTATTAGTTAGTATGCTCTATTGTTAGATGCGTATTATTGTCTTCTTTTGGACAAACTCAAGCTATGATTTTAATTTTAAAATTAGCGTAAGAAAATTCACTCTTTTGGGAATGATCTGTGTGGAGAGGCCCCACAGTCCCATATTTGCCTTGGTACTGGTTATACCATTTCTGAGAGACCTTAGTTTAAGAAACATTCCACACAGACAGCTTCCCCTTTATAAAGATCATCTATAGTTTCTTCCCACAGACAGACTTTAATTTACAAAATATTGAATTGCTGTGTACTGTTGCTCACTCCACAAAGAAGGCAGGCACCCCCGTCCTCCCAACGCGCAAGCGTTCACAGTAACGCATTTTGCATGGACACAGTGTCTAGCGTGGAATGGACTCATAGGCTGAAGGAGTGATTTCAGATGACCAGTTGCCTTAATCAAGATAGGTAAGGAAAGAGGAAGTTGCTATTTGATTAGCCGAATGATCTTTTTTCATTATGAGTGCTCTATGAAGTTATACAACATGGGCTTGGGTTTACTTTACACTGAGCAGGGCTCATGTCTTCAACTTCAATGGTTCATGTGACTGATCAACTTGAAGAAGAAATAAAGAATGTTAAAATTCTGGAAAAATAGATTTATATAATATAAATAATAATGCAAGTACATTCTGAAAGACAGTAAGTCTTACCATTTTGTAAATTACATGTGAACTCATAATGAGAAACTGAATAGAAAGAAGTGGATCCTCTCTGTCCACTAGTGTTTTGTTCCTTTTAGAGGTTTCTGGGATCACATTTTAAGGCAGGGTATAGGGATTCACATTTTAAATATCTTAGGCTACAGCTAATAAACCATATTTTATATAGAAGTATAAGATACTAAAAATTCAGCAGAAATACACTTCTTTTTCTTAACCACTCATGTTTCTACCCACATCTATAGACAGCCTGCAGGCCTAGTATGGTCCACAAACATTTTTTGTTCGGTGCATGTAATGTCTGAAATTTTGGAATTCTCATCCCCTCCCCTAGTGGAGCGGACACCCGCCCCTACGCCATCGTCCCTCACCTCCCTCAAGATTAATCCAAGTCTTATTCAACCAGTTTCTGCTGCACTACTTGTAAAACAGAGGAGGAGGACTAAGGTGGCAAGTAGAGGTGGTACAATCTCCCTAGGTTGCATCCGAAGCTGAGACAGGCACATGCCTTGATTCTAATCTCAAGAGACCAGGAGGTGAACAGCCAGGCCTCTGGATGGGTCCTGAACTGAATAAGTATCAGTCTAGTCCCCACCAATGTGAGTACAGCTTGGTGTGCTAGTGAGGGAATAAATGGTAAATGATAGCTGGGTTTAGAAACAAGTAAGGATAGTAGTCAATTTAAGGGAAGGAAGAAGAAAGGGTATGTGGGATAGAAAAAGAGAGGGCCTAAATGAGAAAATAGCATGTGCAAAGGTCCTGGGGTGTGAGAAAGAGAAAAGGAAACAGCAGAATAATTAATAATAATAATAATAATAATAATAATAATAATAATAATAATAATAATAATAATAAATAAAGAGCCAGCATGGCCTAAGCACAGAGACTGCAGGGGGGCCTGGTGAGAGATGAGGATGGGGAAATAGGAGTTTAAAGTAAAATAACTATGATATAACTGTGATTAACTGTGATGTTAATATTTATATTAGCTCAGTATTTACATCTACTTGCATTTAACATTATTATAGAAATTTCAACATGTACAAAAGCAGACAGAATAGTACAACGAATCTCTAGGTACCCTGCACCCAGCTTCAATAATTACCAATCATGGTTAATTTGGCTTCATCCACAGCCCACTTTCTTTTCCCCTTCCTATACTATTTTGAAGGAAATGTTAGAGATCAAATGATCTTATCTGTGGGATCTTTTATTTTAAGATAACTCCCTACCACTGTGTGTTTTTTTTTTTAACAACTTGTTTAAAATTCAATGTAAGGCACTGGAGCATGGTGGTTCTCGCTAGGAGCTAGAAAAGCAAAAGGATTCTCACGTCACATTTGGTCCACAGATCAGCCACGCTGATCCTCTGCTGGACACATGGAAAAAGGCGGAAGGTTCCTTTCTCACTAGTCCAGCAATTTTCAATCTTTTCCCTCTCCTGGCACACACACACTAATTACTAAAATACTGGGGTACACCAAAAAAAAATATATCTTTTGCCCATCTGACAAAAAAGCAATAGGTATAACTTTGATTCATTCACATTGGATGGCTATTGTTTTGGCTGTTACCTTTTTTTTTTTTTTTTTAACTTGACAGTCTAAGGGAGATCAGTGCCCCTGACTAAATAGTCAGGTATTGCAGGTTTTAAAAATTCCTGCGACACACCAATGTGCTGTGGCACAATGGCTGAAAACTGCGGACATAGACTAATTACTTGGAAAATACTCTATTAAGCCACAAAGCCATTCATTTCTCAGTAATTGTGCAAGAGGAGCTCAAGAAAGATTAACTTTCAGGGATTTCCTTTTTTTTATCCCTTTAGAACTATGCTATCACCAATATGTTAGCCATTAGACAAATGCAGCTACTTAAATTCAAATTAATTAAACTGAAATAAAATTAAAAATACAGTCTCATTAGCCATCTGTGGCTAGTGGTGATCATATTGGAAAACATAGCTACTGAACGTTTTCTTCATCACAGACAGTTCTAGTGAATATTTTTGTTTTAGAAGACATGATTAATTAAATTCATACTGAAAATACTCAAAAGTTAGCCATGGAAGTATTAAAAAGTGATTTTACAATACACACACATACTATACCAAATTAGACCCTATCCAAGAATATAAAATGCATTTTTCCTTGAAATAGTATCAATTCACAAGAAATCTGAATTAAAACATAGTTACAAAAGTAATATTTTTCTCCTCCCCCTGTACTGGTCTATTTCTAACTGTGATAGTGACAAATGAGAAGCTAAAAGGTATTTTCCAAACCCCAAATTCAATGAACACTGCCTACAGAACTTTCAGCTACTGAATCACCTCATTTGCATGTAAGCACATGCATGATTCCTCTGGGTGGAAAGAGCACTGATCTTTCACTCTTCATTGAAGCAGACTCCAACAACTGCTGCAAAATCAGGACAACAGAAATATACCTGCTTTCCAGGAGGCCTTTCTTGTATAGAAACTGTACCTTAAAAAAAGTAAATCTATATGCTGTTCAAAGATGTACGTGGCAAGTCAACGGATACAATTTAAACAATAAAATGAAAGCGTATGGGTTCAAACTTTGGCTCGTAAGTCTGAGATCCGAATCAATGGTTGTATGAAATCAGCACTTTGGGAGGGTAAGAAGGTGGACGAGGAAGTGTCAGTTTTACCCGAACTCTAGCGCGAGGCGTGTGTATGCAACAGTAGCATCAATGAGCAGCAACGTGGCATGTTTATCACGAGATAATCACACCCCTAGAGGTTTAGAAGCGCTCAGCTGAACCTTGCGCCTCACAACACACTTGGGGTGTCATTATCTCATGATAACCATACTCGCTGTCAAGCCTTATTGCTTAATTAGGGGTTATGAAGGTGATAAGACTAAAAGAAATCGGATGAGCCGTACCTAAGATGAATGATACCTTAATCAACTTAAAGCCAGTGGCTGGAGGAATCATGAACGAACACATACCGTGAGTTACATATTATTTTTAGAGAAATCTGTTAATAATAAATGAGGAGAAACCCAACCTGCATTCACAGATGATCTGAATTGCATTTGCCATGAGGTATGGGGCTTATGGTCAATAATTTAAATTGTGTTTTCATATAGTATGTAAAATGTTGCAGAGATTAATGATAACGTGAAATTTAACTCTGACCTAAGATACCCAGTTTATGCGTGACAGTAATTCATCATAATCCAAACACAGAATTTAGGTAGTGAGTCTGCAAGAGAGCTGATCGATAACGCCCATGCCATGTAAGATTTTAACAAACTAACCTGAAACCAAAAAGGAAAAATAACATAATATGCCCCTTACTATTTCTTCCACTAGAGCTAAAAATAATCAAACATGAAAAAAAAAGCATAGCACCAAATGCTCTTAACAGCCATGTTCGAATATTTAACCTCAGTTCTTTTGTTCTGTTTTTACAAACAACCGGCATATTTGTGGATGGAATATAGCTCCACGTACAGTGCACTTGAAGCTGCTTGCCAATTCACTGTGAAACATCAATTATCTTTATCAAATAACAGTATCTCATCTCAGTCCATTATCAAGATGGAGTCTTATTTTAGCCGGACTGCAGCCCTATCTGTATATCAGGACTGGCCACAGTGGCAGAGCGGGAGTGAAAGGCTGTGAAATAATCAATAATCATCATCAAATTGTGGTCGAAAGGTTGTGAAGATGGAAGTTTTTGATGAAACCTCACCTTTTTTTTTTTTTTTTTTTGGTGCGGGTGATAAGACTTAACCTTTGCAATACCTGATAACTGTGACTCGGTTAGAGGAAGCCTTGTGCACTTCAAAGTGGTTGTGACTATCCAAAGACACACTGAAACACTCAGGCTTAAGCGCAACACGAAACTCATGCCATCAAAAATCATCAGGTGGGAGGGCTCACACCCACCGAGAACTGGTTTACCGTAAACTTGGTACCTGACTCCTGCACAGACAGTTCATACTGTGGGCATTAAATCCATCGACGCTGGCGTAACCACGGGCAAGCGCGCCCCGGCATTTTCCCCAGAGGGGAGTGAAACATTGCCCAAGCCCACGTACCTAGATTTGGGGAAGGCCTCTGCTGGGGAGTTAGAGAGGCTTTACTGCATCCCTTCTCTTCGCACTTGTCCTAAAACTGCGTGAGGTGTGGCGTGTGGAAACATGGAGGAGAGTTAACAACACTAATTTGGAGGGATGGAAAGTGGGACCTTTTCCTGATTTTTCTGACATTGGGTTCTAATTACACCATGTGGACAAAAACCCAAAGTAAACCAAGTGAGAAACAACTAGGCTCAAATTAGAGACGATTCTGTTGCTTGGGGTTTTGTACAAATCTAGGAGGCTGTGCTATATGCTAAAAACTTTAATTAAAAACTCTTATTTTATGACAGTTTAATATTTAAAAAAACATATATTTTGAAAACTACGTATCCTTGAAACATAAAACCTACCTACAAAAATGTGATAATATTTTATCACATTTTAAAATTTGATAAAACAAGAAGACACCAAAACTAAACCCATCAACTAACATACAAATTATGATTTCAAAGTGTTAAAAAAATTCAATGGCAAAGCTCACTGATATAAACTGTCAAACTATTAACATCTTCCAGTGGTGAGCTACTAATAATTTGAACATACTATCGCTGGTGTTATAGCAAACATTTTTGAAACAGACCCTAGTTCAAGGAATTCAGGAAGTCAGACACATACTAGTAAGTAGAGATTAGCTGTATTATAATTCCCCAACCTGAAGTTTTTGAAAAAAGGTTTGTTAAAAGAACTTGTTTGTATTGACTAATGAAAACACTCTAAGGCAACCTTCAATGAAAAGTAACTAACAATACTAACCTAACCTGCAAGTCTTGCTTTGGTTTATCTTTTCTATGAAAATGTCCAGCCACTTCTGGCAAGAATAGAGTAGTTGCTCTCTCTTGACCTGTATCATTATTTACACTAGCAATGGTATTGACGGTGAGTTAAAACATTTAAAGCATCTCTGAGAAACACGCATTTTATTCTCTCTGTAGCAACAAAAGCCAGGCCTATTTCTCAGAATCTCTGAGCTCTTTCTGCAACACTACACCACAAATCAACACTCAGGGCACAAAGAAATTATTATTATGCTAATTTTGGACTGGGAACTATACAGAAAATAAAAATTAAAATAATCTGAAATTAAAATATGTAAAACCTCCAATACACAACAAAAAGATGCTCAGAGAAATCCACTTGTCACTAATGACAGTTAAATAGAAAAAATTCTTCCAAGATAATGGCAAAGAAAGATTTTACATAATTTCCTATAACTTGATGCCCTATCAGACGTTAAAATGTATAATGGAGGACACTTTGGCAATAGCAAAGTAAAAACATGTTAATCAGATACAATCAGAAACTTCAAAAATCCATCATTCACTGTAGTAATAAATCATAGCATAATCCTTGTGACATTTCGATATTTAATTTTGAAAATGAGGGTTACAGCAACATGTCAAGCCTAATGGTAATATAGAATGTTCTTTTCATTCTCCCCAATGTTTTAAAATTAGTTTATAATCATAATGCAAAATTTCATGTGAACAATATATGCAAAGGGAGGGCTGGCTCTTTAAAGGGCATAAAAATGCAACAGTGTGTGCGGAATCTTGCTAGAGAGGTAGCTATTAAAACTACACAAGAGAGATGCCTGAAATTGCTACAACCCTTCACCCCACATACAACAAAGGTGCTCCAGAAACATTCGGCGGTCCACGGCTGCATCAGTCGGCTCTCAGGGCTGGGCAGCAATAAGATAGTATGTTTTATTATGAGTGTCATGGAGACGGTGTGAAAAATCAAGAGCCACAGGCAGTCAGCGGCAATGGGTCAATAATGCTCCCAGAGACACTGTGCAGATAATCAGCACCAAGGCCCGAGGTCCTCTCTGCACTGCACATTGCTGACGGGCAAATCAATACAGCCGGGAAGGGCCCTGCTCTGCTCCACTTCCCACAACAGGGCCACTCTGGGAAAACACCCCCAAATGGAGAGAAAGCAAACTGGCTGCGCAGCTAACAACAATCTGACCTCTAACGCAATCACAAATTCACCCTTGAAGAAGGCCTCCCCCAAACCCAAACAGGATACACTACAAAGTCTGGCTAAAAATGAAATTGGAACAAGGAAAAAAAAAAAAGTCACCTAAATAGGGACCAGGGTAGAATTACTTAACCATAACCATGATTGTTTTGAGTAAAACATTCTGTGTCAGGAGATTTTATTTTCTTAACTTTGGGATCTAATATTGACAATGTGCAAGCCGATCGTGTCCATGCTTACTTCTCTAATGAGAAGTAAGCAAGAAGTAAAACCACATTAAATTTAGAAAACTGTAAATTGTATTTGAATTACTTTTGTTTCCAAAAAAGGAACACAGCATTTTAATGTATTCTACCGGTTAGAAGAGCAGCATTTTGTCAACAGTTTTTGTCTCTGACACCTTGTTAAAAATATGATGCTAATATTTCACATTTTTCAGTAAAACCTTATGGGGTAGAAATATGTTGATTTATTATTTCTCAAGAAAAAGGTGATTCATCACATCCATCATTCTGTTAATCATTAGGTGTTATTTTTAAGTTACTATGTAAAGCCATCTTTCTTGAAACATGAAAAAAATGTACTGCCAGAAAAAAAGAATAGTGAAAAAACATTTTAAGGTTTAATGCTTATTTTTCCCAATAGATAAAATAACATCTAAATGCATTAAAATGTGCACTAGCTCAAGCGGGAAATACTGTAAACATTTCTGCAACATACTGATGGAGGAAGGACTGTGATACATTCCTATTGTTACAATATTAAAAGCATATTCAAAAAAAAGAAAAAAACTACAATTGCATAAAATGCCTTGTGAGTCAATTTAGGAAACAAAGCACAGGTCTCTTCTAGGATTTTAATAGCACTTTAATAAAAGAATGTTATTTATTTGTTCAGCCTATTGATAAAGACTTTCTTTTTTCTTTTTTTCTTTTATTCCCTGACAAGTATTTATAGGTTTCGATAAAAATAGTACTATAATGTTTCATAACTCACCCAAAATTACTGTTATTGTGGGGACACACTTTTTAACCAGAAAGAACATGAATTCAAACACAATTCCTTTGTGGGTGCTAACTATGTTTTCTTCTTAGGAGACCGACCGGGAGGTTATTTCTGAGCGTGTGTAACTGCTGAAGTCTGATATAAGTAAACTAGTCTCCAGCCAGGAGAGAAACTGTGCAGACCGTCTATTCTGCACTCCATTGCTGACCAGTAGGCTGGTTCAATATGGTTAAAAGCAGGTTTCCATTTTTGAAAACTTGGGTTACACTATCTGCCAACCATGATAACAAAATTTAAATACTGTAGTCAGCCTTGGAAAAATACCTGCCTTTCAGAAAGGCAAGCCAGCTTCTTAGAGTAGTTTGAACTTTTACATTTACTTTGTTAAAACACTCATCTTATGGAAATAATTTAAAGCATAATTAGTGAAAAATAGGAGCTGCTGCATCGTCAAAAGCAGATGACTCAGACTCAGATGCCACTGCTGATGGGAAATCTGAAATGAAAAGCAGGACTATCAGCAGTCTTTAAAAAGCAGTGTTCCTATGGGATCCCTCGTTGTCCCTTCACATCTTCCGATTATTAAAGAATTTGTGTTGACCTATTTAATTTTAGCCCTTCCACCTCTTTGTCAGATCTGGTTGAGATCAGCTCGCTTAAGTCCTGCGACTGAGGAGTGTGTGACCTGACAGCTGGCTCATTTGCATCCTTTTCTCTTATTGGCCGAGGAAACTGCCCAGGCAGTGAAACAGTCAAAGGTGGACATGGATTTTAGATGTTTCCTCATTTCGAAAACTAGGAGCATTCTGCGTGCGTAGAGAGAGCATCTGCAAAACCCCAGACACTACGCACTAATTAGGGCAGCGCTTTCCCCCCACCAAACAGGAGCAGAAGTTAAGGAGAATTTAAAATGTACTCCTACGGACATAATGCCAGCAGATTAAAAACCCCTCAATTCTAATTGTGTTTAGAGGCTTTTGGTGTTTGGTGGGATTTTTAAAGTCCCATAACCACATGATCAATTCAGGTGATTTAAAATCAATGCCAAAGCCAGACAAAGGCTGTTGAAAACAGCTCTCTATTTGCTTTACGGAAAAGGTGAAAAATCAGAGCGGAGCTCTTTCTTCAGTGACACCGCTAAACCCTAGGAAAATGCCGCAGCCTGTGGGGCCATGTGCTTTTCCCTGGTGGAAATTCAAAACGGCAAATGGACCCACCTCTTTCTTCTTCAGAGAAAATTAAGAGCAAAGCTCTAAAAATTGTGCTCACTGAAAATCATACCTCTTTCCTGCTAACCTGAAAAGGATGCTTTGGCCATGATGTATTTATGTCACATATAAATATATTTGACAATCGTATATCCAAATAATGCTCTATCCTTGGCAAAAAAAAAAAAAAAAAAAAAGCCCTTTAATTCCAGAAGTGCAGGACTGTTGAGTAATTTCCTTTAAGAATACTCAGGAGCTGCGTGCCTTTGTAATCCACCAAACTTTAAAGGAATACGTGTTTTTGAAACCCCTGGACAAACGACCCTTGTTAAAGTCAGGTATAATGACATAACTTTTCATCTTAGTCTGTGATTTCACAGGTCTGTCTTCATGGTCCTTCCATTACTCTCATTAGCATAGACCTAATGCCACTTGAATATTGGGGGTTTGCATTAAGTTAATATTAAAATGGTTCAGAACAATGGTGATAACAGCAGTATACAAACAACATGCAGGAGTACTTTCTTCACGGCCAATCCAACACAGTATCTTTCACAATCTGTTTTGGACCTTTTCCTACTGCTAACTGTGTTTCCGGTAAACCACGGGTCAGGTGTTCTCCTTCAGCAAACACTCTGTAGCACGCTGAAATACGCACGCCTTGAAAGCAGCGCTCTCTCGAGGCCACGTTTACCCCTGGCTCCCACTTTTCTCAGTCTCTCAGCCACGCTCCCTGAAAGGGCGGCCCACGCAAGCCTCCACCGCCAGCCGGAGACTGCTGGGTTAGGGTCGCCAACGCCCTTCTGTTGCCAAATCTGACAGACTGCTCTTCCTTTTTATCTTACTTGATCTCTCAGCAGCATTTCCTCCATGAGACACTCTCTTCCTTTGGTGTCTCAGACAACACAGTCTTCTGATTCTCTTCATGGCCTCAAACCATCCCTTCTCATCGTTTTGCCAGATGCATCTCGTCCATCTCATCTCTAAATGTTGAACTTTTTAGACCTTTGTCGCAGCCCCCTTTCCCTTCTCATTCCATACCTATCCGCTCTGAATCCATCAACATGTCAACCGAGTCTCAGTGTTTATCTCTCGAGCCATGTACGTAGCTACACGTTGTACATGACAGTTTCACATGCACGTTCGTTCACTAGGCATCTCAAAGTTAACCTAAAAAACCAAGTGATTAATTTTCTACCACCCCTTAATCCACAAATCTGCTCAGGTTCCAATATGTCCCATTTATTCTGTTGCTAAAACCAAAAACCTGGAAAGCACATTCAACACCTCATTTTCAATTACCACACCAAACGCAGCATGCGTTCGACTTATCTTCGCGTTCGACTTTATCTTCACGTTCATCTCAGATCAGTCCATTTCTCTCTGTCCTCACACCAGTCTAGAATGTTGTCACTTCTAGAATAGCCTCCCATTTCCACGTTTGTCTCCCTTCAATCCATTCCCCACAGCAGTTAAAGCAGAGGAACCCTTACTAGTTTGCCACTGCACTTAGAATCGTATCAAAGTTCCCCGACACGACGCGAGGGCCTGTGACCTGGTGCCAGCCCACCTCCTCTGTCCTGTGTCCTGCTGCTCTTGATCTCCTTGGTGTATCATTTCTTTAGTATATTATTAAGGATGTACTGACAAACTAAATGCTTAGTTGCCCCAAATACAGAAATGGCTCACATCCTGGGAATCTGGATTCACAGCTTGGAAGAGCAAGTTGTGAATCCGGTGAAAAGCTAAAAAGTGTCTTCCAGTTAAGTCTCAGGGGGAAGCACTCGTTTCCTCATGATCATTAAGAAGAAATACGTTATTTCACGAGTGTGTAGCACTGACATAGGAGTGGGTCTAGAGGAAACACTTAATATTAGCTAAATTAATAAATCACTTGAATGGATGCTGCAGGAAGAGAAAAGAGCCCCCCATCCTGTGAGGGGTACCCGGAAATAGAGGGATCTTGAACTGGGTTGCAGCTGAGCAGCTGGAGGAAACTCCTGATGAAGGCCAAGGCTGCCAGGGGTCCGCAGACACTGACGGCTTCTGTAAGCACATTTTCCGTTACTGATTTTATCGGGAAGGGGCTCCCTCCCGTTGTCACTTGAAGAATAGAAAGGTCATCAGAAAGGGGACTGCGGGGAGAAAGAGAGGCTGGAGGTGTACCCAACAGTGGTTGCTTAAAGCTCTGTCCGCTGGGGTGGCAGAACATCACAGGACAACTCTCAAATGCATTATGAAATGGTGGGGATCCTGGCCTTGGCTCAGGGCAGTGAGAAACGTTTCTGTATAGAAAAGAATAACTAAAACTTCATACACTAAAATTTTATTATTTTATATGATGTCTGAAAGCAAATACAGAACTATATAAACTAAGGTTGCCAGTAGCTATAAATAGTTATACATGTAAATAAGTAATGCATAAACAAAATCTTTGTGGGGGGTCCTCACGGGTTTTTCTCCTCTAAACTTTAATGTCGCTACCCTGCCCCTTCAATGGCACCACCCAGATCAAATGCCACTCATCCCAAGGCTCTGTTTCAGGCTTTGTAATTCTAGACCTAATACAAGCTATTTCTCTTTCTTTTTAAATTATTTGGTTTTATAGACCATGGAGGACTTAAAACGTTAATTCAAAGTAGTTCACACATTATTTGCTCTTTATATACCCCATGATTTTATTCAGTAAACGCAGTCATGCCCAACTCTGGTGTGCATTAGAGTTACCCAGGAGCATCCTAAGAAATGCAGGTACCTGGGTCCCTGTCTCAGAGATTCTGACTCAGAAGGTCTGTGGTAGGCGATCTAATTTGAAATATCCTTCGTGATTCTGAGATGCCACCTGGTTTGGAAAGAACAATGCCAAGTGACAACAGCCAGTGAATTTCTAGAAATGGAACTCCTAGACAGGAACATCTGTGGAGTACTAAACATATACACAAAGAAGAGATATTGGCTTTGTATTATGATTAGTAATTATTTCCCTTTGTATGTATTTTGCAGTTCTCAAAATCCCTCCCACATCCTTCTGTAAAGCACCTCATCTTTCTGTCTTCACTTTGCTTTTTGCAAAAAGAAGGAAGTTGGGCTATGTATTTCCTTCAGCCTAAAAAACAAAACGAGGGCCTGCTATACAGCAGGCACAGAATGGATGAATGAATGAACCAACAAACGAATGCCTGGCTTCCTGACAAACACCATGCAGAGCGTATTGGGGTGCTATTAGCGGGTTTGTGATAACCAGTCTCATACCCAGTAAACGCAGGCCCAGAGACGGTACATAGCGAAGTCAGTAACTCAGTCTAAGACTAAATATTCCGACGGCTCACTCGGTGGTCCTTCTTCAGCATCCTTGCTGAACTTTGCCAATTGGACCGTGCTGGGTGAAGGACGGCCCACCTGCTGTGTTCTGTATTCATGCCACTACCGATGAATGACAAACTGCTGTATATGTATAATGGCGTGTAAGTTGTTACCTTTTTCTTTAACCTCTGTCTACAGTAGAAGCAGTAATTCCAGAGGCTTGATATACATGTCTACAAGTAATAAATCTATGTGAGTTATAGCTGTGTCCTCGTAGATTTACAACTGTAAGTTTTAATTCATCCCTGACAACACATTTACATAAATTACAGCAACATAGTAACAATGCCATATGCTGGGACGTTTGCCCGAGAAATTCGAGAGGCTTAAAGGAGCTGGCTTTCTCACCATTACAAAGGGCCACTCTCAGATTATGTGAGAAAGAAGCATTTAATGTGGTGTGGCAGCCATCCTGTGCCCTGAGGTGGTCCAGGGTAAGAGCCCAGCACATGGAATAGAGTGGACCAGAGAGGTGGAAAGACCAGGGCCTGGAGGATACCGCCGAGCTGCTCACTCCACTCTACCTCGAGGTGTTTTGTTATAGAAAATAATAAATTCCTTAATTCTCATTACTTTGTACATGATGTATCCTAACTTTCAAATCTTTCCAACAATTCAATAATTATTTTAAAAATTCCTCTCTATGCCTAATGTCAATCTCTGCTTTTATGTGTCTGTCTTCCCTACCAGTTCTTATAGGGCCCATTCTTTTCTTTTCTTTTTCTTTTTTCATTTAATGTTGTTTTATGTTTTCATTACGGCATCAATCTATATTTTAGTGTATATGTTTAACATACTGTATTTTAAAGCTCAACATCCTCCGCTTGCTCTGTATCATGCTCCTATGCCCTTTCTTCACCCAGTCCCCGCTGACACCAATCCGGCCCCGAGCAACTGCTGGCTGGGTTGTTACCAAAGCCTTGAGGAGCGAACCTTCCTCAGTTCAGCCTCTGCAGCCCTGACCTTCCAGAACAGAATGCCTAATCCTGCCGCTCCACTGCTTAAAACTCTTCAAATGTTTCTCAGAATGTACCAAATGCATTCAGCATAGTGCTGATCTATGTACTTTAAAAACTTTTAACATCGGTCACTGGCAATTAAAAATTGGGAAGTTTTTACATAAAAACTCAGATTCTCAGCTTGCTTTGAAAAATCAGAAGATCGGGCAACAGGAGGATCACAGTTGCACGCGGTACCATGCAGATCTGAGACAAGGCTGATCCCCTGACACGGGGCACCACCCTGTAGTCTGCCGCAGTCCCCAGCCCTCCCACTTCTGCCCCGGACACTCAAATAGAGCACCGGCTGGCTTTTTACTAAAGGCTTAGGCTGCTGTTTTTATAGAGAGGAGCATGAAAAAGAAAGGTGAATATTTCTTGGACGGTGCTATCAAAAATGGAAAAATGAAAGTAAATCTTATCTTGCAGGATTAGGAGGGCTTACCTTGTTTTATTAATTTATGCTCTCTTCTGGGTCTCTTTAGACATCTGAATTTGTCACTGCTGACAAACTAAGAACAATCTATCCAAGAAAGGCTTACCACCATCTCAGTCCCCCCAAAGAGAGGCTTTCTCTGGTCTCTCCACCAGACTTCCCTGCTCCTTTGCAGCCTCTGCTCCCAGCACAGCCAAACCTTCCAGGCTCTGGAATGCACTTGAAGCTAAATAACGTGTCTGTGCTTTTACAGCTGCTCCACAGTCTCTCTGAGTTTTCTTCCTCCATGTGGGCCTGAAATGTCACCTTCCTTGGGCACTCCTTCCTGTTCCTATCTCCTACCTTCAGGGGACTCACCCTTTCCTTTTTGGGGCTGTCACACTCTAATGTAGCACAGCACACTTTACTGCACTTGTCTGTTGCATCTTCTCATTGGTACCAGGCTGTAAATACCCTGTTCACACCAGCAGCCACTCCCCGCTGCATTTCACGGTGCCGTGTAAACGCCTCAGGGCTCACACCTCGGGGCTCAATGCATTGAAGGTATGTACCAGAATCTCTCTTAACTGACTCCTACTTTGCTGACCGTGACAGTGAATCAACGTTCTCTATTCTCTCTGTAAAATACCCGACTGAGGCCACCGAATGCAGGATGCCAGCGCTTCACAGGCCCCTCACCAAGCTCCCCCGGTCCTGCCCCCACTGAGTTCTGTGACCTGGAGCTGACCAAAGCTATGCTAGTCGTGCTAGTTATATGTATGGTGCAGTTCAATGCCATGGAAAATTTTCAGTGGAAAATGGGAAGACAGCTTTAGAAAGACGTACATATATACATTCATGAAAGTAGGTGTGAGACAGCTGTAAAAAACTGGGAAAAGCATGAACATCTAGGATTGTCTTCTGAGACTGTTCTGTAAATATCTTTAATCTCTCAATCTACTTAACTAAAAGAAACAGAAGCTGGGGCAGTTTAGATAGAAAAACATGGACTAATTCTAGAAAGAAAAGGCCTTCATCTCGCATCAAGAGATGGAGAAGAATTTAAATCCTATAAAGATACTTTTAAAATAAAAACATTAAGATACATATTGTTTTATGTGATTCCACATGTGAGCAGCATTCTCGGTTACCCAAGTAACTTTCAGGGCCAACTGTGCCGGATCCCAGGGCTTTTACGGGACCGTGCTGACCACCCCCCCACCCCCCCCAGACCTGAGCACCGTCCTGAGTTCTCCTGGAGACAGGATCACCAAACAGTGACAATACTCTCCTCAGTCACCATCAACATCCTTTCAGAACATGTCATGAACCCTGGACTCATGTCCAAATTCCACACGTTTTGGAGCACTTAGGATTCATTTTTACTGAATGGCGATTCCATGCCAGGCCTTGTTCTAAGTACCTTATATATCAGGGTGACTATAAAAAATACAAGCCAGTGAATCCGGAATAAATTCAATGTACTGTGATTCTTCGACTTCCTATTTTTTTAATTTATGGACTAGATATATGTATTTAGACATTCATACTCTCATTTTTTATGTGTGGAGCAGAAAAGGGGACTGGCTAGGAAGGAAGCTGAATGGCACTGAGAATGTGGATGGAACGTGAATTTTGTGGATCATAATACACTGTAGTCCATCCAATGCCTTTGCTGGGAGGCGGAAACACTTGGAATAGCTGTTACGTTTGTAAACGGTAGAACTCCCTGCCTCCTGTATTTCCAATTATAGAATTTCATTTGGATTCTTGGCGCAAAAGCCTTGAATACGGTCATTCAAAGTATAGCATGGATATAAGAAATACTCAGTGAGTGATGGGGTATAGACACAGAGAAATCCTCCTCTGCCCCATCAGTTTAAAATATTCTTTAAAAAATTTTAAACTTTCCAAATAAATGACGGTCTGACTCCAAGCATTGTTCCAGAGATCTGTTTTTCCTCCTGGAGCCTCTTCTCTAAACAGCACTTTGAAAAAGGGAAGCTTGTTAGCTAATTCTTCGCCACGGTGTCAGGGGGCCATTGTCCTCTCCCACCGTTCATCTTGTTATCACTCCCGATGCCATATTTCTGGTCGTTGCTTCGGAATGTCATAGGAAGCACCTGCCATAAAACCAACTGCTGAAAAGAGCAGGAGGAAAATACCTAAAATGTCACTGTCTGACTAAGCACTGCAGCCAATTGTCACTGCAATTTTTGCAATCAGCGCCTAAGTGCCCTTGATGTATAAGCGTCATAGAATTCTGCTCAGCGAAAACTGTGCCCGAAGCTTCAAAACTCTGCCTTAAAATAACATCAATCTTGCTGCCCACCAGATCCCCGAGGTCTGCTGCTCCTCCTAACTAGAAGTAAAATCTCTGTTTTTTTTAAGAGAGAAAAATGCATTGTTTGCCCAACTTCTATTAATATAGGTGTGTTTGCTGACATTTCTGTTGAGTCTTAAATATTAGCTTTTTGGATATGTGGTAGTTTCGAGTGCTTGCCAGAATTAAATGTATTATAGAAAATTACAGTGGTGTATTGTCATTGGAATGCTTTAAATCCCATGCTGAAAACATTTTCATACCTTGGCAAGCCCCACTTTTCCTAAAAAACATTATTAATGGAAAATGCCAGCGTTCAGGAATTTCTTTAACACTTGCTAACACTATGTAACTTTATTTGCAGACTCCATATTACTGGCTTAGTATTTACTAAGTCACACATAAGAGGTGTCTCTACTTATCTACTGGAACCGTTTTTTCACATTAGATTCCTGCATTTCCTAGTGAAATGCTAACTCGGGAATTGCTGTAACGTGAACCTTCACATATACTGGGAAAGCGTCTCTCAGCTTTTGGTAAACATGCTTCCCCTATGGTTTCTCGAACCTCTGGGCTTTGTAGATGTACCTTCTGCCTGGAATAATGCCTCTTGCCCTTCCCCTTCTTTCCTAATTCTTAATTGTTACTGGCTTAGTTCAGACATGCTCTCCCTCAGACATCTTCCTCCCTAGACCCCGCTCAGGCCTGGGTTAGCGGTCCTTCTGTGTCCTCCCCCAGACTACTTTTCTGGAAGGGATGATCACGGTATTTAAACCACGGCTTTATGTCTGTCTTCTACAGCAGATTCCAAATTCCTGGAGAGTAGGAACAATTCATATTTATTTTTTGATCACTTGCATATAATACGGTGTCTGGTGCAAAAAAAAAGAGCTATTGTAATTTTTTAAATTTTTCAGTATTTTTTATAAATAAGGGATAACTCATGAATGACTGAATAAATACTATTGTCTAAAATGACAAATATAGGAGGCAAAACAGACCAACTGTGGTGTTTCTTTTCTTTTTTTTGTTATAAGACTAATTGTGGTTCAAAAGCCATTCTGTTACTCATAGAAATAGTATGAAGGGTGTGAAGAAATGAATGCCCATAAACCACGGGGAATTAATTTCAGAGCATTCTGGTAGTCAAAGGCACAGATCTTTTGTCCTAGCACTGTACATTCAGGCATTTATTCTAAAAGGAATCAGATAGGCTTAAAATTACATAAATAGACTATTCAATGTGGTACTATTTATACTAGTGAGGAACTGGGGGGGTTAAATGATAATGGGTAGAAGATTGATTAATGCACTCTCCTACATCTGCATGTCATTTTATAGTTATTCAAACAGATAAACTAACCCTTCAAATTATATTTGTCCAATACCCAAGTCTTGACATCATCACTGCTCCTAGACTGCTTGTCTCGCAGTCATGAATGTCACCGCCATCTATCTATCTAGGTGCTGAGGACTCAAACCCGTGAGTCACGCTTGAATTCTTCTTTCTCTCGCCACTGGCTGCCCCTTCCTTCCCACGCCCTGCACCCTACATTTGAGCCACGAGCAGGACCTGCTGGCTCTGCCGCAGAACATCCCCTTTACCTGTCCACTCTTCTCCTCCTCTCCTGCGACACTGAGCGTTCCCCACAAGCTGGTCACTCTAATTCTCAGCATGTGCGGTTGAGGACAAACGGGAAGGAGTGAAGAGGAGCTTGATAGGAAAGCAATGAGGCAATCTTCCTCATATTCTGTATTCACTTTAAGACAGTTGTGGCTTTTCTGGTTTGCTCATTAGTTTAGTTAGATGCTTGGCAGATGCCCAAATATAATGATGTGACTGGACCAGTCAGAAGAATTTTGTTGGCTGAAAAATGAAGGTTAGCCAGGTTGGTCAATGTTGGGATAAATCAAGGTTTAAAGACGGGTGCAGGCCTGGCTGGTGTGGTTCAGTGGATTGAGCGCTAGCCTGCAAACCAAAGGGTCACTAGTTCGATTCCCAGTCAGGGCACATGTCTGGGTTGCAGGCCGGGTCCCCAGTAGGGGGCACACAGGAGGCAACCACACATTGCTGTTTCTCTCCCTCTTTTTCTTCTCCCCTTACCCTCTCTAAAAATAAAAAAAAAGAAACAAACAAAAAAACCCCAAACTCTGCCCTCTTAAAAAAAAAAGGCGGGTGTAAATGGGTTTGGACAGAGTTCAGGGCTGCTTTGTCTTCGGTAGCACTGAATCGGCGAAGGAGCAGGGCAGGGGACGTTCGGGAGACGAGGGGAAGGAGGTGGGCGAAGGGCCCGGGGGCTGCCTTCTTTCCTCGTGCAGGCATTTCTGAAGTTCGGCACATCCGTCCCACCGGGAGTAAGGAAGCTGTAAGGCCAGAGAAGCGCGGACCTCAGGTTTTCTCTCGCAGCAGGCTGCGGGATGGGGCACAGGTTGGCATTCCAGAATCCTCCCCCCGACTCTTCAAGGGGTCACAGCTAGACCTTAGTGGCCACAGCTCTACCTGTGCAATTAAGCCTCGCTTCCACTTTTGCCTTTATTATCTGGCTGCGGGCAGGCCTGGCCACGGTCTGCTACAGAAATACGGGTGCTTCCTTCGTGACGCATAAGAAAGAGGCCCTCCATGCTGTTTCTGAAAAGACAGCCTCTCTCCCCTATAGCGAAACGACCCTTTGATGAGGTATTTCTGACATACCAAACATAGCTATACCCAATGGCAAATACATTTTTGATGTAGTTCGGGCATAGTTTGTTTTCTTATGTTTTATTCCGAAGACTCAGATGTTTTATTTGATCAACATGTGTTTTACTGTGCATTTACTATGCGCCAGGAACTAGAACACACAGGGCTTTAAAAAAGAGTTCTTGAAGGGACTTACTTACATTTTCAACAATAAAGTTCTAATAATTTAGCATTCAGGTAAGGCATCAGTCACACTTCCTTTCTCTTGTGCTGCGCTGCCTTTTTTGTAGTGTGACACCATGCCGAAAGCAAGAAAATAAGTGCCTAGATTCACCAAAGTGAATCAGATGCCTCCCGGTGACAGAGCACAGACGTCGCCAGGAAAACAAGCAGCAGGGGCCTGAGAGCGCCCAGCCCGGAGTGGAGGCTGTTTATCGCACGGAAGGCGGTCGGCCGGGTCGGTCGGGAAATGAGTGAGGCCGGGCACTGAGTCTGCCCAACCAGAGGCAAATGTTGCCAGAGGGAGGACTCCTGCTGCTGACTGAACCAATCTCGTACCTTAGCTGCAAGGACTCCTGGAACTGAATTAGCCTGCTTATTGAGAACACTGCCTACCGACAAAATTTAAGGACTTCATAGGGAGTTACTTTGGTTTTGGTTTTTCTTTTAAATGAAGCAAAATTTGAGTCAGGTATATTCTGAAATAGCTAGCAGTTGCCAAGTGAAAACAGTCAGCGGCACAGCAGGATTTTAACTACTGAACTGCATCAAAGTTTCTCATTTCCATAATCAGCAGAGATTCAGCTTAACACCACGGGCCAGAGCTGCCTTCACAGAGGAATCTGCACATGGCCCGGGGCAGAGCTGCATCCCTCCTGCACCTGACCGAGCACCGCGAGTCTATAAACACCCCGAGGGCTCATGTTTTATCTTTAAAATTAATATAATGCAATTGCAATGTAATATACCTCCAAGATCATTTTGACATGACATTAGCCAACATTTACTGAATATTAACTAGTGGACAGGCCCTGTACTAACAATTTTACAAAATTCACCTTATTTCTCACAATAACAGGCACCTTTTCTATCCCATTTTACAGTGAGGGAACTTCAGCTCAGAAGGTAAGAAACTGCCCCAAGGTTATAAAATTAGTAAGTGGTGAAGATGGAATTCAAGCCACATGACTTTCTAATTATTCTTCTCCAATATATGACACTACACCATTGTAACTAATTTTTCATTTAAATTAGTTAACTCCACTTCCTCAATCATCTGTGTCAAAGATCCGCAAACTTTCTCTGTAAAGGACCAATAGTAAAATTTTAGGCTCTGGGGACCACATATGGTCTCTGTAGTGACAACTCAGTGCTGCCACCGTAGCGAGGGAGCGGCCACAGACAACGCCGGAGTGAGTCAGCAGGGCTGCACTCCAGGAAAACGTGAGTTACTACCACAGGTGGCAGGCAGACTTGGGCACCAGTTAGCGGACCCTTGATGTAAGCAAAATTCATGTTCCAGACAGATATGCCCATTTGTCCTGGGGCTTTGTGTAATCTCCTGTTCTTGTTCAGGAAGAAGCGGTTAAAAGAAAATGACTTTTTAAAAAAAGGGAGAAGCCAATGCAAAAGGCAAGGGACAGGGATTTGACTTTTCCCTTCCGTCCTTCCCCAACAACCCAAGAACAGCGGGGAACCACGTGACAGCCCGCCAGTCGCTGGGTCGCGGCTGCTCTCTCAGCCTCCAGCATCCTGGACAGGCCGCGATCGATTCTTGCGTCAGCTGTGATTCCCATTTAGCTGGTTATGCCTAATCTTTCTACCTAATGGGAAACCCACCCCTAAAGCCCAGTGAATTTATTTTCTACATTCTTTATGGCATATCTCTGTGTGTTCATGCTGGGAAAAATGTCCCCACCCTCTCTGTTAACTGAGTCTAAGAGTTAATTCAAGATATGCTTTCCTGAGTTTCTGGTTCAAAATCCCTAGTCTCTTGATTTACCTCTAAAACATCATTTTTAAACATGCTAACTACACTGCTGTACTGGTGTATTTTGGTTCAACAGTTGTCTCTCTTATTTCAGATACTACAACACCAATACCGTAAAAGAATCAAGGATCATTGCCATATAAGAGCTTATTGTTACTGGATATAACCGGTAACTGGCCAAAGTAGTTAAAATTGGTTTTACTGATTCAGCCTTGTTTCCAGGTTCTGAATAACGAGAGAAGAGGGTAACCTGCAGTTTCAAACAGAACTGGGAGGCAAAGATCACTAGCACTGATGATAAGTTTGGGGATCAAAATCAAGAAGCTGAACTAGAAAAAAAATCATGGGGATACTAAAATGTCCAAATGTACTAAAATGATGTACAGAAAATAAAGTGGAATATAAATGGCTTTACAAATTCCCATTAAGAAAGAATGTCTGATTGGTAAGGGCACCTCAAGTAATTCAATTAAAAAGAATAAGATATTCAAATTACTCGTGCTTTTTGCATTTGACTAAGATCTCCACGGAGACTATTTAGGAGGAAGGACACAGCAGAGAAACGCCCGGGCTGGAGAGTTTGGAACTTTCTCGTTCATTCTCGGCTGCGCCTCTCACTCCTCTGTGCTCCCAGGGCTTCGCTCGCCCCTCTGCTGGTGGCAGCCACATCTTGTCCGATGACACAGTCCTCTGTGACTTCCACACTTTTGTTGCAAAGAAGCTTGTAAAGGTCCCCGAGTTCTATTTTCCTTCTGTACCTTGGAGATGCTTGTGGCTTATTTTTCTCAAGTCTGCTAGTCATGATATACTCCGATTTTAAAAAAACTGTCTTACCAAAAGAAATTCTGAAAATGCTATTTCAAGAATCTCTCTCTCTCTTAGGAGAGAGTATTATACACAACATGTGACATAATTTTTAAGCAAGTATTCAGATAGTTTAAATACGGTCGCCAATGAGGACTTAATGTCTTAGGAAAACACGAACAGAATGTAATGGCCACATCAGCGTGGCCAGTGGGGCAGACTCTCTGCACTCCCAGGACACGCGTATTCACACTTTGCAGACTCTGAGAAGGCCCGCAAAGAGCAGCACTCAAATGGTAGCCCCCGAACTTGTCTGGCCCCTGAAACTTTTACCCACCCCCCCAACACCTGTTACTATCCGTGAGAACCACGCCATGGAAAGCAGCCAGGGGAGCTTGTGAAGAATTAATTAACTGCTCATTTTAAGAGTTTAAAATTTTAGCTACATCCTTATGAATTTCTTCACATTTCTGCGGGAAATTCCTAACACCGTTGACAATACCAGTCTACTACAGTTAAATACAACTTCTAATGTGGCTGAATATATCAGCACTGGTAAATGCTACAATAAACATACAAAGTTATGACTCGGAACTACTTTTCAATGAACATTATAAATTCGCCAGGATCACAGCAGAGCGGAGCCCTGGTTCTGCCACTAACTCAGAGCGTGGCTCCGGGCACAGAGTCTCAGAGTCTCAGAGCCCCGGCTCGCTGACGTCTGAAGGGGGGCTGGGCCTGCCCTGTCTACCCGACTGGTCCACTTTGAGAATCAAGTGATCAAGACTGATATAAGGACTTTTTCACAAAGTGTCTAAAAGCATTAAAAGAGTTAAAAAAGGTATATAAATATCGTATTTCAAACAGAGGAAAGGCTTCCTGTTTACAGAGTCACAGTAAATACTACCGTGGTATCATTTCTCCAACTTTGCTACTTAGAAAAATTTTACTTAGCTATTAACTATCATAATGTACCATCAAACTTTTTTTTTCAGAAAACACATGGCGAAAATAAGTAATAAAATCAGAAACTTTGTTTAAAGAAGACTCATTGTGCATTGGTTTGTGAGCAGGGCCGCCTTACTCAGCTCTGCTGGGAACTCACCTGCGGCAGCCCCTCATTCCCGCTGAATAAAGATGGTGGGGCTTTATATTCTCTGAGTCCTTCATTAAACTATTGATCCCTTTAGCACTATCCATAATGGTTCAGCAGCGCAGCACGTCCGCTGGTGAACTGCTGGCCTCACACTCCTTTCCACAGCTCCTATACTTTATGGAGAGAAGTCACGATGATTTATTTACCTGACACTTTCCAGTCCGGATGTCGTAAAGGGCCACTGAGCCACTGCGCGCCCCAACTGCGATTCTGTGATTCCGCTCATAATAGCTGACCATGTAGAACCTGAAATGAACATTTCAAAAAAAAAACCAAAAATCAAAAAAGAGAAAACAAACAAACAAACAAAAACCAGGTGAGATGACCTGCACATGGAAGTGGAGAGCAACACCTTTCAAAGATTAAAGCCAGCTCTGATGTATATATTTTAAAATACGTCTATCTACAGTTACTATATTGAGATTTTTCAAAAATGTTTCATTGTTGTAATTCTTAAAATCAACTGAAAGAAAAATGATGCAGAAGACCACTTAATAATTACCTTCAATGGAAAACATCATTATCATAACAAACACCCTTGAATTTTGAAAAACGAAATAAGGGTCAAATAAAAAATAATTAAATATGAACACTGAGTTCTGCTACAGTAACTATTATGCAAATATTTCTATTTGAACAGAAATGGAAAAAATGAAAAGGCTTACACATTCAATCTAATTATGTTCTCATGGTTTATTACAGTATTAAGGAGTAAAATATACTTTCTAACAGAACAATCATATAAAAGCTACACAAATGTTATGCTTAAGTTCACATCAATAATTTAGAATGAAGTTACAAGGTTGCCCACCAGAGAAAAGCAATCTGGAAACTCCCTACATTTTCCACATTTATCAGTTTACCTAAACGACAGGTGTGACCACAGGCAGTGCTTAGTGCTTATTTGGCATTGGATAAAAACAAGGGTTTGGGGGGTATGGTCGAAGGTTATAAGAGGTCATTTTTATTTATTTTTCTTTTTTTCGAGATTTATTTTCATGGCTGGATTAAGTATTTGAATGCCTATCTATGCTTTGCCATAGTGATTTCTTGGCCATATGGCAAGAGCCTGAAAGGTAGGAATAAAACTTATTAGAAGCATAAATAAGGTATGATTATATATCCTCAGAGTTTGGAGCATACCTCCGCCGCCACCTAGTCAGACAGAACATTTCCATTCAAGTACGTGAGAGAAGAATAAAGTGGAATTGAATACTGTTGCAATATGGGGTTAGGGTGGCCTTCACCAAGAAATTTTATAGATTTTTACAAAAGATTTTATTTACTTATTTATTTTTAGAGAGGGGAAGGGAGGGAGAAAGAGAGACACAGAAACATTAATGGTTGCCTCTTGTGCGCCCCCTATTGGGGATGTGGCTGGCAGCCCAGGCATGTGTCCTGACTGGGAATCAAACCAGTGACCCTTTGGTTCGCAGGCTGGCGCTCAACCACTGAGCCGCACCAGCTAGGGCTGCACCCAGAAATTATAAAGTCGTTGGTCTCCACATTTTCATTATTGCCTCCATGCATCCAGAGCAATCCTTTTAACCATAAACCAAATCACCTCTCTCTTACGCTCACAGTCATCCTACAAAACCCTATCCATTACGACCCTACCGTTTCCCAGACCATCTCCTCTCTCCTTCGCACACTCTGCTCCAGTCATGCTGACCTCATTGTATTTTCCTGACTATGCCAAGAGTGTTCCCATGGTGCAACTTTCACATTTGCTGCTTCCTCTGCTTGAAAATCTGAATTTTCCCAGAATCTCTTTGGCTCAGGCCCTCACTTCATTTAGGTCTCTGTTCCCAAGTTATCTTGATAAAAGGGACCCCATGGGCCATCCTGGTTAATACAGCAGCCCTTCCTCTATTATTCTAATCCAACATTTTATCCAACTCTTTATTAAAATACCTATCATCACTGAGATATTAAACAATAACTTTTTTGTTTATTGCTTGTTTCCCTCCCCTGAGACTTTCTCTTTTGTTTCAATGTGTGAATATATAAATATGGTCCAAGCAAGCAGGATAGAGCATTCAAGTTTAACTCAAAATACTACACTTATGTTTCAAAGACTAGTGGATAGGTATATTAAATATTAAGACCAGTGAATAATTGAGATGAACAACAAAGAAAACAAAACTGTGCAAAAAAATGAGGCAAAAAAAAAGAAACAGAACTTTCCCATGACCCTTCTAAAAATGTATTTTCAATCAGACTATTTCAGATTTACAAAAACCAATCTGTAATGGCCCCTGAAGTCTGGGCACATAGCCTGAGACTGACAGGTGCATAAATGGAAACGAGTTCATTCAATTTTAGGGAACTAGGAAATATTATTTAGGCTGAAACTCAAAAAGGTAAATGCAGTCAAAATAATGATCGATACAATACAGCATATACTTTTTCAGTATAAATGTGGTCCTGGGAATACAAAATTATTCTGAGAATTTGCCAGATATTTATATTACCAAACATGAATTTCACTGTACATGATATTATCACATAAATGTAATTAAAAGAAATAGTCACTTATCAGTCATTATTAAAGACCAGCATGGGTTGTTTCATTGCTCCAAGGCCAGGTTTGTGACTTCGGCTCCGCGGGAAGGAACCCACCGCAGGGGGTGATGGTGTGGAACACAATGTGTTCCCAGCCCATCTGGCGCTGGAGCCTCATGCAAATCACCTTGCCTGACAGTGTGCCAAGCACCGATTCCTGAGCCTCTAAATAACTTGGGTACTCTCTATTTATACTCTCCCTTGAACTGACGACCTTTTAAAACCTTTAGTAAAAACAGCCCTCAGATAAGAGAAAAGTGGTGTGAAATTTGAAAGTTATTTTGAAAAAATATAGTTAAAGGAAACACGCAACTCTCGGCAGAAATATGATTTGGGAGAAAGGAAACTGTGAAAGCACTTTCTTAACTGTGACTCTGGTAATCTGCAATGGTCTCAGGATGGTGAGTTACTACTGTATTTCATATTGATGAGCATGGAAATGCAACAAGAAATACTCTTCGGCTAATCCAAAGTTAACCTCCAGGTTAACATGAAACCATATAAAATTTAAGGATGGAGGGAAAAGGATGTATGAATTTTAACTATTTATAATTTCTAACTTTTTACAACTCACTAACTACAACTACTTGCAGTTGATATTTACTGAGTACTGACCCTTTATCAGGTACCATCCTAAGTACTGGTAGATGTATTTTCATAAGTAACTGAGTATTAGAAGCAATTCTTAAGTTGCTTTCAGAATTTCTTGATTTAAAATGGATCAAAAACCATTGTTGATTTACAATGGTTCACAAACTTTTGGTATTAAGGCGATATGTGCTTCTAAACAACTCGACCACCACCACCATATATCCAGTAAAAAGTCAGTCTTGGCTCTCATACACCCTCCTTCACCAAGGGTTAACTACCTTTGGTGGACCTTTCTAGAGCATTTTCTAATTTTTATTTTAAAAAAGGAATGATATTACACATATTATTCTGCAACTTACTTTTCTTCCCTTTGCACTTCCTAGAACATCCTCCCACGTCAGTGTACACACGATTCCATGCCATTACTTCACTATTCCCTTCCCGACAGACATTTAACTTAGATTGTGCATGGATCTTTCCATCCCCAGGGAGCGTTTTTATAGGCTACAGTGTCCAAAGCAAGATTCTGAATTAAAGCAGACACACATTTTAAATTTCGATAGGCAATGCCCAAATACCTCTAATTCCCACTGAAGTAAAAGAGCGCCCCCACTTGGTATTAGCAAACTTTCCACTTTTTTTTTTGTGGTCAATACAAAGAAAAAATGGTATCACATTTTTGTTACAATTTGTATAGAATGACTTTTTAGATTGATTCACTTCATTACACTCTGAAGGATATGTATTCAGGTTTACTAATGTAAACAAAAATTATTTAAAACGTAGTCAATACAGTGCAGCCTGTATTCACTGTGCGTCTTCTCAATGCCCATGATGGGTTCCCAATAACCCACGGAAAAGATCTGAGCCTGAAACACGGGCAAACCTGTTCTGCAGGAAGGAATGGTGGGCCTCTGTAATGGAGTGATGTACAAGTCACAAGAAGACCACAAGAAGGTACCAGTGACACTACCAACTCCACGTGCCTTGCTGGCCAGTATGAGCTGCCAAAGAGCTCTGCTGAGGGCCGCCCTGTGAGAGGCCAGGGCCTTGGTCATGGGACATTGGTCGACAGCCCTCAGAGATGCCCCAGCGACAATCCAGGAGGAGCATTTGAAAAGGAGGAGGCGCTGTACAGAACATGTCTGTACACACCCATGAGAACGTCAGGCCTACCTGCTGCTAGGGTGCTCGACAAGTCTGGAGAAATGCAGGAGGCTTAAGCGTTTTGCACAATGGAGAGCGTCAGTGGGTATTTCCTGGATAACACTTGTGCGTATTTAATAGGTGAATCACAGTACTTTCCTTCTAAAAAAACCTTGCTGTAGGCACACTGTAGCCGGCGTGCTTGTAGGAGCATTGAAACGCTTCTTACTACACAGGGAACAGGAGGAAAAGCACTGCATGTTGAGAGTGTGTGGTATGGTGGCTGCAAAACAGGCCTGTTGTCACCTGGCTCTGCCACTTAACTGTGTGACCTTGGTCGAGTCTCTTAACTCGCCTATGCCGCCGCTTCCTCTTGTGTAAAATGAGAACAACACTACGGACCGAGGCTGTTGTGAGGCTTAACTGTGCCCGGCGCACAATAAGCACGCACTATGGTGAGTTCACGCCAACTTTGGCAGCTATCCTTACGGCCTCATCACCACGAAGATCTTTTGCACCTCCAAAAATATAAATAAAAGGAATAAATCAAATGTAGTTAATTGGCCATCGCCCTAGGGCAACTAAGTGCTAACTAATAACCTGCAAATAAATAAAGAAAACAAATGCACCCAAATATTTTTAAACTTGCTGATTTCTTAAATACTTGTGATTTGTGGATATATCCTGATAACAAATGCAAATTCTTTTACTTTCAGCTTGAAGTTGCTGATACAAAAAATACGGATTTTGGTTGGAAACTCTTCTCTGTATCATTTCAATCAGTCGGAAAAGTAACTATTCCTTCTGTTATACAGTGAAATGAAATGCCCCCGGAAGCTTTGGAGTTTTATTTTTTTAATATGAAGAACTTCAATATTGAAAGAGAGCTATCTTTGGGGAGATTTTAGAGGTGTTTCTACTGACAGTGCAAGAGTAACATCTGAAATCATCTGTTATAAAAAGTATACTGTACAATGGTAACTGATTTGAGAATTTTACTGGAAGTTGGGACCGGAGCTGTTTTACATCCATTATTGTTATCACCGTCCGGGATAAGAACAAACCACGGGTTGGGAGAAGTTTTTAAAATGAGCTCATGCACTGGTCTAAAGTAGGCAATGTTCGTCTCCTTACTGGATGTTAAGTGCCCATTTAGGGCGAACGGAGCTGATTCAGCTTTTTACTTGAAAAGCAGAATCAATCAGTCTGTCTACATAATAACATAGTTTAAGAAAAGAAACTATCTCTGAAAATACTTTTAACTCTTCTGTCTAGATTTTTTCCATTTGTTCAAAAGTTTAAGTATTTGTTTTACTTTGAATTTTTATAGCTTAAATGTTTTCCCAATGAGTACTTTTTATTTTTGCACTTGAATTATTCTATTACCCATTTATTAGTAAATGAACACACACACTCATTGTAAAAGGGAAACACAGAGAATATAGAAAAATAAGCAGCTAAAAAGGAAAGATACTTTTACTGCGGATCCCCTCCACTACGCCAGCAACCATGAGAAACACTTTGAGGTGCGACCAGATTTTTTCCTTTTCACACGTACACATGTACATGCATGAATATCCATCCTTACAGATATTTTTCTTCAAAAATGATTTTATTTTACATACTCTTCTGAAACCTTGCTAGTTTCTCTTTAAATTTCTCTCTTACTGATATCCTTCCATGTCAGTAGAAATGGATCGACCTCAATCTTTTCCGTATCTGCACGCAGGGGTATCCAGCCCATGGCCCGCGGGTCTCATGTGGCCCAGGACAGCTGTGAATGTGGCCCAGCACAAAATCGTAAATCTACTTACAACATTATGAGATGTTTTTGCAATTATGTGTCGCAATGTATGTAATGTGTGGCCCGAGATAACTCTTCTTCTTCCTCCAGCGTGGCCCAGAGATGCCAAAGGCTGGACGCCGGCTATGGCATGCCACGGTTCTAGTCTCTCTTAGTGTAACCAACTATTGGTAGCAATAATCGTGTTTAGAGGACACCAGGGAAAAAAGTGTCTTAATATAAACTACATTTTCTACGTAAAATCATACTAAGAAGTTCCCAACAAAGGTAAATTGAGAAATAATCAATTAAATCTAGCAAAACCATATAATACACTTTAAATTTCAATGTTAATAACATTAATATTCAGTAGATGTCCCATTTTCCCACCAAAAATTCACTGATTTCTCCATTTACAAAAATATATATTAGAAAAATATATATCCTAAGTCCTTTAACTTAAGTTCCTCCTTAACACCACTACTACCACTACCACTTCCACCACCACTACTAGTACTATTACCACCACCACCACTACTAGTACCACTACTACTAATATTACCACCACCACTACTACCATCACCACCACTACTAGTACTATTACCACCACC
>PVJI01004630.1:0-30921 GCA_004026765.1 Micronycteris hirsuta | reverse complement strand
CTTTAAGGTGTAAGAAAATGCTACAAAATCACACATGGGCAAAAGACTCATTTGAAGTGCAAGATACTCCATAGGACTGAATACAACGGAGTGAAAAGTTCATTAAGATTGAAGATTCCACATTGCAACTAACCTTTAAAAAACGACCACATGTTGAGTTTTGGTGAACTACCAAAGAAGATGAAAAATTATCTTAAAAAGCTACTGAAACATTCCTCATTTTTCAATTGTGTATCTATGTGAGACCAGATTTCCACCATACAATTAAACTATAAAACAACATATGAAACAGATTAAAGACATATGCAGATATGAAAATCCACCTGTCTTCTATTAAGCCATATATTAAAGAAATCTGCAAAAATGTTACACAGTGCTGTTTTTCTCTGTATTTTCTTTTGTTTTGGCAGGTAGTTGTTTTTCATAAAAATGTTTTTATATCAAAGTGAATCGAGTTTACTATTATTTGAAATAAATCAATAAATATTTTAAGAATTTCTCAGTTTTAACTTCTAATACATTAAAAACCTCTAGATACAACCTTTATAAATTAAAAAGAAAACTCTTTAGGATCTTCAATTTTTAAAGGGTTCTGAGACCCAAAAGTTTGAGAACCACAACATGTAGTCTGAAAAGCCTTTGACAATCAAAATACTGTAGCCAGAGGGAGAGATACTAGCAAAACAATGGGGGCCAAGATCAGGTTTCAATAGATCAAGAGGGCGCAGGAAGTGACCAAATGGCCAGAGGGCAGACTCCTTTTCCTGCAGGAGGAGAAAGGAGGGACTGGAGAGTGGGTAGAAGAGATGCAAGGGGAGGAAGAGATCTTAATGAGGTAACAGAGCATGCGCCCAGGCCGAGGAAGAGGCACCACAGAGAGCAGTTCAGGACGGAAGTGAGAGAAGGGTTCTCTAAAGGGCAAAGTCAAGAGGTGGTGACAGAGGATGGAATGAAGGAGGCAGCAAGGACAAGGCTGGCGCCTGGAATACAGCCGTCACCCTGTCCTCTGATGACATGGTACAGCTCTGTGCCCCCTGACACCTGCCTGCCATTCACTGGGTGCACACTCACCCCTGCAGAACACAGAGCAGTGGGGGAGACCTGTTCAGCCAAGCTGGGCTTCACTTTCATTGACTGTCAGCACAAAAATGTTCTAGATTTGTCTGTTTCTAAAATGAAGGACAGGAGTAGGTAAGTCATAACATGAGGTCTTTTTCAGGTTCAAAATTCTACAACTCATAATTCTATAAAAATCATGCAGCCAGGTCACTGCATAAGTGAAATAACTGGTGCCATTTATTACAAAGAAATTAAGGACTAAACCCATGAAGCGGCATGGCGGGTCTCATTACTCAACCCCAGTTATTGAATGCCTATATTGAGTGTTCATAGTTTCTAAACTCAAAATTGGGACAGAGCCCAACAAAGGCTTTTTTTTTTTTTAATCTGTGGATTTATTTGACAAGTCTTTAAAAGGCATAAAAATTAAATTACTCTTAGTTATACATCAAATAAATTGCCTCAACTTAAAAGAATAAAAATGCACGAAATAAGGATCTACCTGGGGATTCTGGGGCATGGAGCCTTTGGCCAGATGAAACTCTGCTAGTTGCTGGAGGCACTGTAAAAGCAGTGGATGGAAAACCTCTTTCTTCAGGTGATTTATAATCTGCATAACTGAGGTGTTGTAAGTGACTAAAAATGCATTTAGAGGCATATCTAACTTTTGCTATGAAAAAATCCTGAAATCTCTTTATCTCCAAATGCAATCAAATTTTCCCATCACCTTACAATTTCATTAAAGAATCCCTAATCCTTTATTTGTTATGCATTATTTCACTGCTAGTCCCCCAGAACATAATAAATAAATAGCCTTAAAGTTTAAAATTAGCCCTGATCGGTGTGGCTCAGTGGATTGAATGCTGGACTGCAAACCAAAGGGCTGACAGTTTAGTTTCCGGTCAGGGCACAGGCCTGGGTTGTGGGCCGGGTCCCCAGTAGGGGGCGCCCAAGAGACAACCCCACATTGATACTTCTCTCCCTCTCTTTCTCCCTCCCTTCCCTTCTCTAAAAATAAATAAAATCTAAAAAAATTTTTTAAAAATTAAATTGTAATCACATCAAATTTCCAGAGGTACTTTGTCTTCCTCTCTAATTGAGCTTTGATAATAGTAGCTTACAAGAGCTTAAATTTTGCCATTCTGAGATTAGTAAAGTGTATTTTTGCAAAATGAATGACAAACCCTTAAAGTGTTCATTGCAGAACAAGTGTATATCACACGTGTGTTCTATACTGCTTTTCTCTTAATTCAGCAACATCTGTGCATTTCTGCACTTTCATATCTTATGCTGTGGCATCACCTATAGCAGTGCAACAGGAGTCAGAGTTTGAACGGTGACCAAAAGAGAAATAATTCTTCAAACTGAGTCAGGCATGACAGGCTCAGTGTCGACTGGTCTGCTATGAGGGACTTCACAAGGGTATTCAAGTTTACTAACACAACACCTAGTAGCTAAATTTTAACAATGAATTCTCAGGAAACTTCAGTGATGTTTACCTTCCCAAGACTTGAAAGAGGTTAATTCTACTTTCTTAGTGTAGAGGGTATTTTTAACTGAGGTTGCTGCATTATTTATAGTCCAGGCAATTAAATGTAAATTACTCAGAACCCTCTGGACTTCTGCCTCAGAGAATAATATATGGGCAGTGCTGGATGATGCCTTTTTTGAAGATCATCTAAGAGATGCACAGAGGCATAGCAAAGTCCAACGATATGGGAGAAAATCTAAGGAGTTCATTTCTTAAGTGTTACCTTATTGCACTTCTTACTCTGCTTATTGATAAACATAAAATTAATTCACTGTTGCAACAGTCTTTTTTTTTTAAATTTTATTTATTTACTTTTAGAGAGAGGGGAAAGGAGAGAGACAGAGAGGGAGAGAAACAGCAATGTATGGTTGCTCCTCACATGGCCCTCACTGGGGACCTGGCCCATAACCCAGGCATGTGCCCTGACTGGGAATCGAACCGGGACCCTTTGGGTCCCAGCCCGCGCTCAATCCACTGAGCTACACCAGCCAGGGCCTGTTGCAACAGTCTTGTAGCTAATATATCGTGTTCTAAAAAGAATGCAATTTAATTCTTATATAATAATATAGCCCTATTTGGTATAGTGATGACAATCTGGCAGAACTATTTTTGTCCAACTGTGTTTTGAAGGATGTTGGTACTGTATTCTCTCAAGGGTATTGAAATCTAAGTAATTTTCTCATATTATTAATAGATGTCACTATATTATTAATAATAGCCCTAGAACTAAAATGTGAATTATTAGGAAATACTTAAATCTATGACTATAAAGTTTATACAGCAGTTAAAATTATGTTTTTTACGTTGCTTACTAACTATATTATAGAAAATATCTATAGATACATAAACTACTTCAGGAAGATCTAGGATATTTCAGTTAATACAAAGAACCTTTTTATTATTTTTAGGAAATAATCATAATTCATATTACGTGAATAATGATAACTTTTGTTTCCACGGCTTATGAAATAAAATTTAACATTTGTGTGTATTTCACATAAACATATGTATATACACACGTATATAAACACACACACACTATGGAAAAGGCACAGGGACACTTACAGAATGTCGGAGAGCGACAAGAAAAGGAAGGTAGGCCTGAGGTGTGAAGATGAGGTAAAGAGAACGTGGAGTGTAAGCTGTAACTTAAGAAAATTAGGCAGGAAATTTGGCTTTGGGGGGCCTAATGGCCCAAACAAAATTCTTTAATTTAATAATACTGGTTACATGGAAAACAGAAACAAATACACATGCCAGTTCCTTAAACAAAACAAACAAAATAATGCCTGTCATTGTGAGTGAAAAGAAATGTCCTCACTGTGTCTTCACAGAAGGGCCCCTAAACAAAGTGCGACAGCAGCGGGATCCCACAGAAAACGCGCGTGGCCACCTTCCCGGGACGCTGTCGTGGGAGGCTCCTCACCCTGCGGGCATCGTGGGGAAGAGGAACCTGGGGAAGGCAACGCCGAGGGGCCAGAAACGTGGCAGAGCATGCAGCCCTCTGGCGGTGGAGTGTAGTTGAGGGACATAAACTAGAACATGTAGAGGAGTACATGGGCCATGTGCCCACTTCACTAGCTTCTGAGTGTTCTGTTTTTTCCCACTGAGTTTTAGGTAAAAGCCGATTCACGAACAGTCTGAAGTTACAGTCTTCGGCAGGCCGTCCGGGACGCTGTCCAAGGGCAAGTCTTTAGAAACTAATGGTGCATCCCGGAAAGCAGGAGCTGAAGGAGTACCTTCCCGTGCTTTTTTAGGTTTATTCAATATGTAAATAAACAAGCATTCAAGGGTCTAAGGTTTTTCAGAACAGAACCTTGTCACAAAGAATAGGGACTTGAGTTTTGTTTCTCTTGATCTTGGATTATAGTACTGGTTTTCCAGAATCACCCAGGGAACCTGTTAAATGCAGCTTCCCAGGCGCCATTATATGCTGAGGTAGTGGCTCTCAGGTGGAGCCTAGAAGTCAGATAATTCTGTTGGAAGACAGTCCAGGAACTATACTTAGAGATCATTATTCTCCAGGGGGAGTGAGCTCTCAATGCTTGCTTTTAAATTTCACCTTCTTAACTGTGTCCTCAGTTCTCTTATTGAATATTTAGATCTGTGAGCTCCTTCCCAACACACCGAGAGTTGCAAAGCCCCTGAAACTGCGTGGTCAGTCAATTACGGGCCTGTTTGTGTCTAATTTCTGAGGGCTCCAGCTTCTTGCTGATCGCCGTTTCACAGTTACATTTCTCTCGAACAGCTCTTCCATTTCTAGCATGTGAACAATGTGATTTAGGTATTGCTGGTCTGCCCCCTCTCTGCACATTGGCTGCCAAGAAGTTCGGAGAAATGTATGGCCCACCTTTGGCAAATACATAGAATTTCTGAACTCACCTTGGCCTTGTCTTTCTTTCCTACCCTACTTCCCTTGCCTAAATTCCCTCACTGTTTTTACGTTTTATATTTACTTTCAAAGTTGTTTCGGATTTTCTATGGAACAAGGTCAGTGGGGATGTGTGTGTGTGTGTGTGTGTGTGTGTGTGTGGAGGTGGGTAGAAGTAGGTTTACAGTTGTTCATACGGAAAATAATATAATAATAAATAACACCAACATAAACTCTGTTTCATGTACTTACAACTGTAAACCTACTTTTGCCAAACCCTGTATGTGTAAATTGATAAATAAATTAATACAAGTTAAAAATTGGATGGCAAAAGCAATGAACTATGAATAAGAAGGTCTGGATTTTTCCCTGAAGCTGCAACTTTAATTGTCATTTAACTAATACATATCATAATCTAATTCTCCCCAAATTTGGATTTATATAATGCTTTCTGAAAGATTTTTTCATGAGGATTAATGGGTTTGAAAGCACTTGGAAATTTGCAAAGTGTTACATAAATTTTAAAAAGATGATTATATTATATCATTAACTGTGTATTGCTATCACCTCTTGCTTTAATATGAATCAGCAAGTGAGTTTTGGTCAGTAATGAGAAGAAACGTCTATCAAATTTATGGGCATATGTTCTAACTCATTCCTATTTTTAAGTAAAAGATATGACAAAAAGTTTTAACAATTGACAGAAAAACGATTATCTGAACAAAATTAGAAAATGCAAACTTTTTGTATCAATCCTTCTTTTAAGGAATTTACAATTTGCAGCTCAACCATTCAGCACTCCATTTATTACCCAACCCTGTCCCTGGCATGTAATTCTACTCCAGCACATGACATAGCGCCCTGGAATTATTTATCTTTATAACTACCAACCATGTGAGACTCTGTGCTTCTTCAGGACATCATCTCATTATTGTACCTGCATGGCCTAGCAAGTACTTGATACACAGTAGGTGTACAGTAAGTGTTATTAAATGAATAAACAAACACAAAAGAACAACTGCTTTCTGTCAATTAGAAAAAACTGGTATATGGGTATTAGGCATTCAGTTTAGACACCTACTTCCTTAGCACTGAAGCAGTACCCTAACTCGCCAGTGACTGCACACTGGGAAACAAAAGTGGACTCGCAGCAAACTAAGGGGACTGAAGGACCCGAGGATGCTGCCGGGGGGGGGGGGGGGGGGGGGGGGGGGGGGAGGCAGTCTTCCAGCAGAGGGAAAAGACAGCCCTTAGAACACAGCAGCTTCCTCACCTGAACTTCAGGAGGCGTACTCATATACCAGTGACTGGGGCTAGAAGGAATGCTTTGCTAACATTCAGTAAGATAAATCCTAATAAAAACGCTTCCTCATCCCCACTAAGTGACAAAGGCCCATTTTCATCCAGAGATTTCCTTAGAGAACAAATGACTGGGAATATAATGGTTCCATTAATTCTTAATGTCAATTTTCTGCATGAAAATGTTGACATATACAATTTTTAAGAAGAACATAACCCAGAATTAATGTGGCATGATCTTAAAAAAATTACAGTATTCTGATAGGCCTAATCTATATCACAAGGAACTGTGCATCTATGCACATGGATGATACAACATAGTCTTTTTCTTACACGTCTTCGTGTTTTAACTTCTGGGTGGTATAAATCAGAAAGAGACTAAAATATAAAATCTATTATAAACATAAAAACACACAGAATGCTCACAGAGTATAATTAATTCAGCCAGTGCTTGCCCAAATGCTCAGGAATACGGACGCCATGAGCACGCACAGTGTCAACGTCACCGCTCTCAGGAAATACAGTCTAATATGAGCTTTTCACTGCCAGGTACTCAGAGAACTGGGCGAAAATAAGCAAGGACATCACCGAACTTGTTGTGAAAAGAAAAATGGTACGTAACTATGACCAACTGGTTTTTCTTTTTCACCAAAACAATTATCTTCAACAGATTTAAGCACTGTTTTTACTGACTACATGGAGGTTGAAAATTTTTAACAAAATGTACCTCAAGCTATAAACATTTTGAGACCCAAAACTACTCTGGAAAGGAAAATAAACATGTTACTACATTTTGGAATTTAAAAAATTTTCATTTCAAAATAATTACATGCTATACAGATATAAAATTCTAATAGTTATTGTTAATATATGCAACATTGTTTATAAAAGTTTTAACTGCTCTTGGCTTCTCTTCTTGCTTTGTCATAGGCAAGACATGTACAATATGCATGTGCTGGTCCTTATGTTACAAATAAAATGTACTGCCCTGGCTGGTGTGGCTCAGTGGATTGGGTGCCAGCCTGCGAACCAGAGGGTCAATTCCCAGTCGGGGCACATGCCTGGGCTGCAGGCCAGGTCCCCAGCAGGGGGCTCGTGAGAGGCAACCACACACTGGTGTGTCTCTCCCTCTCTTTCTCCCTTCCCCTATGTCTAAAATAAATAATACATTTTTAAAAAAAATTTAAAAAATGAAATTTACTAACAAAAAATGTAGCATAAAGATTTCTACTGACCGCAAATTATAGTTTCTCTTTTCAGTCAGAAGCTTCTTACTCGCCTTTTTGTAATGCAAATGTGAATTTGAGTAACAGACATAAGAATACACACATATTCAATAGATGTTATCTCTTAGTCATTTTTTTAAGTTTTGAGAAACCTCTTTCTGTTGTGTTAGATTACAGGCTGCCTGAATTGTTTTAGAAAGTAAGCAGATTATAAATAACTTAATTTTGAAGTGAGCAAGACTATGAACTACAAAGTTAAAAAAAATTATTTGTTCCTGAAGATTCTTTATTTTGCATGCTACCAAAGATGGCTTACCTGCAGATGGCTGGGAAACACTCTTGAAGGCCCTTCTTTTTCACCAGAGACCCTTCCAGGCAGTACATAATGATGTCCATAACCTACAGGGAAAAGACACAAATGTAAAATGAATTTCAAATACTTAATTTTCCAAAATTTAAATGATTAACTTAGGCCTCACTTGTCCATGAAAAGTCTAGACCGTTTAATCTTAATATTTACTTTAAAACTATAGTTTATTTTTTTATCTGTGAAACACATTTCTAGGACAGTACAATAAAATAAAAAGACTACTTATTTCCTTTAAAGGCTAGTCATATTTATGTCCAGTGTAGTAACTTTTATTTAAGCACACTGTACGTTCTATTTTATTAATAATGAAAGATGTCCAAGAGAACATGACCTTTAAGAATTACTCTAATGTAGCCCAATTAATTCCACGTGAATGAGAAATGGACATAGCAATCATTTTGATTTTTGAGGACATTTAATAAGGTCTCCAGAAATGGTACAGAAGTTAATTCAATTCAGTTATCTCCTCCCTTCTTTTAGAGATTTATAATACTACACGGGAACACTGGGCGGTGGATATGTCATTTAAAACAGGAAAGTCTTACCTCCACAAGAAGATCCACGACATCTGTGGGCATCTTTTCGATAAGAATCTCAATGACTCTCAGAACCTCCCCTTTGGCTCGTGCGAGCGCCGTTGTGTGCACGTTCTGCTGCGACTGGGTGTTGGCCGCGAGCGCGGTGTGTCTGTGGACCTGTGGAAACAGTCCATGCTGCAGATGCGGCTGACGCCTGAGAGTTGCACACCTCCAGCCACTGGTTTGTTTTCCACTCATGACAATAGAAAAATAAAAGAATCAACAAGCACAAATCTCCTGAGACAAGTCAGGAAAGACTTTTGATTGCAAAAGAAGGTATTTAGTACAATATAAATTCAGGTAAGTCTTGTCTAATTAAATTCTGTACGTGCCTGGGTACGTGCGAGTTTAATACCGTATTACCGCGACATTCCTTTAAAAAGGACAGACTGAAGGTCTGTGAAGTTGGTGTGTCTGGCACTGAGACTAACAGTAAATGACATTTACATGGTACTTGGTCTCCGGCAGCATTCTAGGTGCTTTATAATCCAGTTGGGAAATTCAAGTAAACAATAAGCATTGTAAATAATGTAAATTTAGTGTGGATGCCCCCCACCCCCAATCCAAATTGTCCGTCTTCCATGGTTCAGTGGAAAAAGAGCATTCATGGGCCCTGGACTAGCCAGGGGGTGCGGGCGTGGGGTTAGTGAGGAATCCTTCAGTATGTTACTCAAAACTAAGTGAAGTGGAAAACTTGTGTTTAAAAGGTAGTAAATGTGGATTATTACATTAAAATACTTAACAATTACCTTTCTAACCAAATGCTGGAGCAGAATAAATCCAAAGCATAGCCATTCTAACAGTTCATTTAAAAATACTCATATATGTAAATGGTGCAAATTAAGTTAAAAAACATATTTAAATACAAGTACTTGTTTACTTTCTTTAAAGAGGCAGTTTAATGCCTGGCATTTATAGGACCTGTCTATGTGGTCAGAGTGTTGTAAGGCTTATTCAGCATATTCAATATTACTATTTGTGTGTATTCCACTGATGAGAACAACTTGTAAAAAAACTTCCATGGCTAATAAGTCTGTTCATTTACATGTGCATATACTTTACATAAATACAGAATATCTATAAAACATACAAACACACATATACACATACATGTGTTTTAAATACAGCGGAGCTCACTTTGACACTGCGCAGTTAGGAAGACACACACCTTTGGGTCTAAGGATTTATTTTTGCTTTGAGTACAAAGTCTCACGGCCTCATATAAACCCGTACCATCTGTAATTAGACCCTTCCTCCCGCCCTTCTAGCTGCCTTCATGTCGCAAGTATTTGCCGAATGCCTATCAAGGATGGCCCCGGGGCAGACACGGGCCCACTAGGGTTCAGGTTATCACGGTAGACTCAGAGGCATGTATTTAGTATTTTAAAAATTCATCACAGGTAACAGAACAAGTCAGACCAAGCCTATACCCCATGGACACTAAGTCTGTACGATATTCAGGCTGAAATGGAACAAACCTTTAAAAAAAATCTAGGAGCTTTTCACTCCTTCCTGTGTCTCCCACTAGTATGATCTACAGGAAAGATCCTGTAATTGGTTCACTGTTCTCTACTAGGTTTTCAGTTAGATGTGGGCAATTAGTTAGAACACCAGGAATGTGGGAATCAATTGGCATTCAAGTCTTTAGTTGTGACATGTAATAGGAAAAACAATTAGCAAGTTTATGACTTTTACATTTTTGTTTACAGTTGGAGAGCCAGTATTAAATAAGAGGTTTGGTTTCGATGAGAGGCAGTTACCTTCAGAGAATGTAAAGACCTTTAAATATGGGGTGGGGGGGCAGGGCAAAAGTAGGTTTACAGTTGTTCATATGAAAAGTAATACAATAGCTAATAAATAATAATACAAGAGTAAACGCTGGGTTCCGAGTAGTCACAACTGTGAACCTACTTTAGCCTCACCTTGTATTTTAATTTGCATAAGCTTGCTCTATCAGATTGAAAAATGATTGCGAAGTATCTACAAGCGAATTAACTGCTAGAATAGAAATGAATAGAAAAGCACAAAGTACTGAAGGCGCTGCTGTGGAATTCAGTGTGTGTGTGCAGAGGTACAATGAATTCCCTTCAGTACGCGATTATTAACTGGCATTGCTAGAGAACAAACTGGAAGGGTTATTTGTGGATGCAGACCCCCGGCTCACAGTATCAACTAATTCCTCTAAAAGAGAAGACAGCCCTGCAGTTGCACTCACCTCCTTGGCCATCGTGGTGATGAAGGCGGGTGGCCTGGCCGTGGCAATGAGCGAGAGGGCATGCCTCGCTGAGCGGGCGGAGTCGGCTGCTGGGCTCAGAGGCAGCCCCGTTGTGATGCTAAACAGGGATCAGAAAAAAGGAAAAAAAAGAAAAGAAGCATTAGAAATATAGACTGAAAAGATTAGACACAGCTTATAATGTCAGTTCAAGGTCAATGGGAGCACTCAAACAGTTAGAATATAATGGACTTGCAACAATGAGCAGTGATTAGGAGTCAGAGTGTTCTGGCATCAAATACAAAATCGAATAATTAACCGTGAAGATTGAAAACAGTATGTGCATCTGTCCAAAGTGTTACAAACGCCTTGTTAACAAATTATCAAGAACTAGGACTGAATACATATCACCAAGCTCAGAATAAGGCACGAACAAATATTTTGCTGGGCATTCTCCATTTCTTTCCTAAAAACAGTTAAAGGTAATTTGCTTATAACGCTTCATTAACAGGCTATATCTAAGGCCACATATCTGAAAGGGAGCAAAATTCACTCCTGTCCGTGAAATTATCACAAGAACTGAGAATGACAAAATTATTTTTAGCTTGTACACTGTTTTTAGTTTAAAATATCCTTAGTACTGCTAGTTTAACCCCACATTTAATACTTAGAACCAACCCACTAAGCACTACGCTCTGCCGATAGTTACTTAGGGTGAATGGAAACATTGCAGCAACTGCCACGCAGGCTGGCACTGTCCAGGCCGCACAGGAATATGTACAGGGCACAACAAACCTCTCCAAGCTGCGAGAACGCCCTATTAGGACAGCAATGTCATGTATATTCCTTTGCTATCCCCGAAACATACAGATGATGTTTTTCTGTTTCCAAGCTTCCTTTACACAGACCACTATGAAAAGTATTTACTTGTAATTAAAATGCAGCATGTCATCCACATTATCAACCTCAGACACGGTGTCTTCTGTTATTAGGAGACCCAGCCGTAGCTTCTCCCTCTAGTGAGATAACTTTTATGTTTAAATGGCCATAGGAAGTCACAGGAAGAGCTGTCCTGCTCTAACTAAGTCAGTCTGTGTGCTTCGTGTGTAAACTGGGTTATGTTTACGAAAAATTCTCAAAAAGTTTACAGGTATTCCTACGCTTTATCTAAGAATCAGTATTTTGAGTTTTAGTTGAAAATAAAGATGCATTACGTAAGCATTTTCATCATGTTAAAAGAAAGTACATTGATGGTAGAAAGTTCTGCTTATCGTTTCTTTGTGACTGTTACGCTGCTTAAATCTTTGAGAATAAAACGGTCAAAGCAGGAACTCAGAGGAGAGGGGACGGTGAGCCTTCCTTTGATGTTCGCCACTAAGAAGAGAGATCTGAGCCCAGAGGACAAACACACACACTGAACAACAGACAGAAGGCACGCGCTGGAGGGGCGCCACCCCCACGGCAGCCCCCCGTGCCAGCGGTCCCAGCAGGGGCTGGGAGGAGGTGCTCAGCAGGAAAGCACGGTGGAGCAGCTTAGCAAGCCGCTTTCCTAGATTAAACTTTAATATTGAGGACTCGGTAAAAGAAATGTTTACTATGTAAGTAGTGCTTGGGCTAGATTGCTTAATAATTATAAAGTGTGGATCATATTTTAAGTCAGGTTTTAAGACATTCAAAGGCTCATTAAACTTTTCAGGTGCTCTATGATGTTCCCTTTTATCATCAATGCGAATGAATAGGTGTTGATGATCACTGGCAGGCTGAAACAAACAATAACGGTAGGTTTACTGAATAATTCTGAACAAACCTAAATCGAATTGTATAAAACCAATAAAAATCACAGACTAGCGGAGTTGTAAAAGATCTCTCAGTAGCACGCCTGCCACGCAGTGAACCAAGGGAAGCGTTAGGGTTGTTGGTGGCACAGGCTGCGAGAGAATTCACAGAGAAAGTGCAGAGGGTAAAGGGTTTATTTTTATTGTCACAGTGCACCAGCCCCAGCCCCAGCACTGCCTGGGGGGTCGGGGCTGTGAGTTCTCATTGGGTAACAGGGCGTTTGTAGAGCAGGAGGTTTCAGCTGGGCTGCAAGTTGTTTCGATGTCATCTCTGGGTGCAGGGTCTGGTGGTCGTTGTGGTCTGCTGTGTCCTGTTCCATGGGTTCCTGAGCCTCCGCACCTTCAGGGCGCTTCCAGTGAGGATAGTGGCTCATCAAACAATTTGGGTCAGCCATGCTTGGGGGGCTAGCCAGCTCCAGGAAAGAGGGGCCGAGAAAGTGGCTTTTGTCCTGTTAGAAAGGAGAGTCTGTCTCCTGGGAAGCCTATCCCATACCTAGAAGGAGGATACAGAGGAAAGAAACTGGACATGGAACCCAAGGGCTAGGTTTGAAGTCAGGCTCTGGTGTTATATTATTGTATGTTGCCTTGTGTCTGCCCCCAAACATCCCTAGAAGGCGAGTGACATCAGCATGTCACGGAGAAATCAGGTCCAGAGATGTCCTGTGAGGAGCCTAGGTAAGAGTGAATGTCTTTCAGAATAGCTGACCACTGAAGAAATGTGGGGGAGGGGCTTGATGATATTATACTTCACTGAACTCATGAACTGGTAACATAAACGAACTCAGCAGCTCTGGCTGAACTGCTAAATTGTATTCCTGAGAGAAGTTTCTAGTAGTGTGCTGTATGACTCATGCTTCAGCTCTGTTTTATTCAGTATCAAGGGTGGCTTGGAGAAAGATACGGGGTGCAAGGTTATCATCTGGTGTGGATATGAAGTTGTCACAGAGAGCAGCTGTGGTAAAGTTTGGTGATGGGCAGTGGGGTCTAGAAGCTATAGAAAAGTGGGGAAGGAAGCTAACCAAAGACACACAACTGAAAGTATTGACCAGTGAGTTCAGCGGAAGCTGGTACAGCCACCATGTACAGGCGTCAGTGCGTGCACTTGAGTGACTCTCGCCGGCAGTGTCGGGCAGTCTGGGCGCAGGACTATTTGTTCTGAGGTCAAGGCTCTGCAGGGACCTTTAGAGCATGCACGGTGTAAAAGCGGGAATGCTGTGAGTATGACAACAGAAGGGAGTTGCCAAGGCACAGGGGAAGAAAAGAACCCTTTGCCTCTCTCCTCTACGGTCTGTTCAATGTGCCACTACCAGGGCACTCTTTCGAAAGCACCGACTTTATCTCATGGTTAATCAACCTGCTTACAAACTTCCAGTGGCCCGTACTGCTTCTGAGACAAATCTTAAACTCCTTGCTGTGAGACTCTGATCACCCATGTCTAGTTTCACTAATTTATAACTCGGTCTTTTCGACATCAACGCTCCTGAGGCAGGCTAATTGCAAAGTTGGTCCCTAAAATTCTGTTCCTGTTTCTACTGTAGTATTTTGCCAATGACTCTCACCTACCCTTTTCCCTCCGTATGTTCAATTCTATGGGAGCCCACATGGTATTCTGCAATTGCTATAGCACTCGATTACCTTCTATTGGAACAAAGCCACCACCACCGATACCCGTGTATTCTGGGCGCTTAGGCTTGACTCCCATCTGCCAGGCAGTATGAATTCGTTTTGTATTGTGAACTCTGTACAGACTGGGACCATGCCTTCCAATTCTCTGCTTCTCCCCAAAGTCCTTGGACCAAGTGGTGGCTCAATAGTTATGCACTAAATGAAGTTACCTGGCAAATTCAGCAAGAAAAAAAAATCACTTAAGCCAGTTATTTGACTGAATTGACCAGGCAGTGAAGTCAAAGTAATTGATCCGATTGTCCCAACAGACACAGTCTGGTTCTGCATGTGGGGATCTTTAAAGTCAGGAGGGCACTGTGTGGGGGACCCTAAATGAAGAAGGATCATGTCGTCAGAGGTCTGAAACGAAAGGAGCGTCTGCCTGAGTCTGGAATCTGTGTGTCCACACCGAGCTCACTCTTTCCGTCTGATTCTGCTTATCTGGCTGTTCTGTATATCGTTTATCATGCAGGTTTATAGGCTGGGCCGATGGTTTCAGTCTTTATTCTAAAAGAATACGATATGAGACACTCTCTGTTTTACTCGGCATTTCGGTATACACATCCAATATGAAATACTGGAGATGATAGATATTAGAAATAAAAACACGAACAGAAAAATGGCCCGCTTGGGCTGAGCTCATCCTTACATGACTGCTCATTAATCCTGCTCTAATCCTCATTCCATTGCGGTAAAAGCATCTAAAAGTTACATGTAAGACCACTTCAGTTAAATGTCACGGCCGCTCATTGTCAGGCTTCCCCATCTGTCAAATTACAGAATACTGTGAGGGGATGCTCAGGGGGAGAAACGTTTAAACTTTCACTGGACAGTCCACCAATCATAGCCAACAGTGGTAATGACTAAATGCTTGTGCCCCCCCTTAAATTTCATGTTGTGGGACCCTCACCTCCACTGTGACGGTGCTCGGAGATGGGCCTTTGGGAGGTGACTGGGGGTAAGGGAGGCCATGGGGGTGAGGCCCCCATGATGGGATTAGCGGCCTGTAGGAGACACAGGGAGCTTGCTGGGTGCCTCTCTCCCCAGTCATGAGCATGACGCACTCACGTGAGGACACAGCAACGTGGCAGTCACCGAGAGGCCGAGGGGGGGCCTCCAGATGGGTCCCGCCTTGCTGGCATGTTGATCCTAGACTTCCAGGCCTCAAGAACTGTGAGAAATGCATCTCTTGTTTCAGTCATCAAGTCTATGGTATTTTGTTATGGCAGCGCGAGCTGACCGGAACCGGCAGCGACAGGGCACTGAAAACACTCCCCATGGAAAACAAACACTGGAATTATTTTGAAAATGCAAACTTAACTACATAGTATCTGAGAATTCCTGCTTACCACTTCCTGGTGAGATAGGTGTGTTAACAACGGTCTCTAACGTAATAAGGAACATTCAACTCCTCTGTCATATTGGACCTTAATTTGATCATTCACAGGTGACTTCAGTTCCCTAGACTCAAAGACGGGAATTCCTCCAACAAGCGCTTGCCCTTCACTCTGGTGTCCTCTCTGCTGTATTCCCTCGCAATGAACAAAACCATGCCACCATGATCGAGGTCAACGGCTATACATTTTCTATTAAAAATAAATGTCACGTGACTACTTTAAACATCGAATTTTAGAGCCCCTTACTGTTTATGCGGAGTGTTGTGTTCTCCACTCCCAGTGGGCATTTGATAAAGAGTTTAAACGCCAACTCTTCCTCCAAATCTATGCAGTTCAAAGAGAATCTTTCTACCACGTGATGCTTATCTGTACGTTGTCAAAGGATGTGTCGCTTCCAGAGAATACATGTTTCTCCTTTCACGCTTGGCAACCTGAGTACCCCAGGAAAGCAGTGGTCTGTGTAACTATTAAGGTCCGTCGGTCACGGCGGTGAGTGAGGGGCTGGCCGCCTTCAGCAACCCACCCCAGCGCCGCTCTGCACCGCCTTGCAGCCTGCGGGGCCTGCAGCGTGAACTGCGAGAAGGGAATCAAAACCACAGAGCACAGCGCACCGTCAGGTAAGCCCGGCCTTCCAAATGCTCCTTCCTGTTTCTTTCTGAAGTGGGATTTTTCTACTGTTCCTAACATTTTATCAGTATGTACATAACCATGCTGATCTAACAAATTTGTGGATTTGTAAAAACCATAATACTACATTTTTCTATTTTTCCCTCAACTACTTGAGGATGACTCAACCTCTGTTTTCAAAGAAGCGCAGCCTCTTTTGAATTAAACAGTTCATTGTGTATGTGCCGCCTATAATAATTCACTTAAAAATCCCTCATATCGATTCTGCCTGTTGACCACTTGCCATAGAAAGGGTGGCATCATCCTTTGGTATGGGCGCAGCAAAACGGGAGGCGGGAGCCCTAGGTGGTGGTCATTGTGACCTCAGACAAGTGGTTTCATCCCTCTACACCGTATTTTAACTTAATAGCATGCCGAGGGCATGGGATGAGATGTTGCTGAGGAAGACCATTGTCTCTAAATTTCTATGACATTATTAAATGTTTACTGCACGGAAATCACTTGACAGTTATGAAGAAGAATAAACACATAATACATAACCAAAGCAGTCAAGAAGCTTGCCTCATTTTAAATAGGCTTTGAACTTCTAGAAGGCACAAAATTCTAGAGGAAAATGATTTCATTAATTATATTTTAAAAATCTGAAGGTACACTGAAAATCCTGCATTGACCACTTCTACATTCTCTTATTAGGTTGTTTTAAATTTAGCACTTTCTTGGACTGTAGCTCTGTGGGTGTTCCGTTTTGGAGGCAAGGGTCAGGGGGTGAGAAGCATGGCTTTGGTGGTCAGTGAGTCCTGGGTTCGAACGCCATCATTTTTATGCAGCACAGTGGATGAGAGACAAGATTCCTATTTTTTTCATCTGCAAAATGGAGACGATAATGCCTAGCTCTTGAGCGCCCCCTGTATTTAGGTGGGAACACGTGTGGGGTGCGTGGCACAAAAACTCAGAGGGAGCAAGCACCAATAAGAGGACGGCGTTCTGTACCCGTTCCCCGCACACGGCTAGGCAAGTGGCAGGTGCTCGAAGCAAGGAGAAAAACTCACTAGCACTCTTTTTGCAAAGTAAAAGGTAAAGCCAAGGTTCTCTTTGACCTAATTCCATTCCCAGAGGTACCCAGGAAGGACGCCACCTAGAGTTGAGATGGGAGCATCCCACGGTTTAACTTCTGCGAGTAATGAATGAATAAAATTCATTAAAAGCAACATTTATTGTACTTTCACTATCCAGCTTCTCCAGGGCACATCCGGCTGTCCCATCTCTGTCCATTTGCGTGGCCTTGGCCTTGCCCTCCCCTCCTCATAAGCACCCAAATGAAGGAGTCACGCGAAGCTCGTCCTTGCAGGCTTTCTGATTACTAGCTAGCCGTCTCTCTCCTGCTCTGAACGCACACACAGCTTTCCCTCTCCGTCTCCCTTTGTGTTGTGTTGTCTCTGCGCGGGTCTTGTTTTCCTGCAAGACTCCAAGTGCCTCGGAGACAGGATCTTTGTTTTCTGCAACTTCACAACTACGTACAGTATCTAACATGGTCCCTTCCACACATTAGCTACTCAAAAAGTGCTTGCTTACTTAATAAACATAGTTTAAAATTTGGCAAAATGTTTGAAAACATTAGAAAATACCTGGTGAGATTTTGGTTTCAAAGATGGAAAATTCTGAGTCACATTTCTTCATGTTTCTCAAATAAAGGCATCGTTAATTCTGGAAGATGCCCTATTAATTTTGAGCTGTACAGAGTTTCTGCAGGAGACCTCCCAGAGCCGCCTCTGCTAGAGGAGGTCGATACGCAGGACAGGGAGGCAGGGAGGGACTCAGCTCTAACCGCATTCTCCACACGGTAGCGGCCCTCTCCCTAAACCCCCGTCCCCGATAAACTCACAAGGATGGGAATAGAGGGGAACACTCACAACCTGTGTGTTTTCTTTTTCAATAAACATGAACTGAACTTTCAAAAAGGATATGCTTCTTAACAAAGCGAACATAACAACCCAGTCCAAAGTGGGCAGCCGGCACTGTAATCAGTGTGCACGTGAATGAGGAACACAGGGTGGCCCAGGAGGGCACCGTGAGCTTGGGACACACATGTGACCCCGCACACATGACCCTGCATGCGCTGTGGCTCCCTCTCTCCCTCGGTCCTTCTGCAGCCTGTACCCAGTGTGTCATGGGTAGAATGGGCCGTTTTCAATCTAAATCTTGTTATAGATTAATAAGCAAACATTTTCTTGCTTATTATGCAATTTATCATGATGAAAATTACATTGGACTCCTCAAGGCTAAATGCTGATACATTCATTTATTCAGAGCAGTGTATAAAGAGTCATACTAATCTTCATGACAGAAAAGGATATAATAGCAAGGTGTAAATTACCTACTGAAAGACTACAGTATTTGTGTCTGCAGACATATTACATGTATTTAGATAAAACACAAGCGCATCTGTATGCTTGCTGATATAAGCTTCATGTAACCTTTTTATTTAAAAACAAAATATTACACATTAAACCGAAAATAACCCATCACTTCTCTTCCCAGGCAACAAAACAAGAGTGGATACTGCTGAAATTGTGTTTAGATCAGATTTAAAAATAATCTAAAATATTAGGTCAAAATAAAATTTTAGACAACCAAAAATACTAAAGGACACCAGGGAGCCGTGGTCATAAGCCAGCACTGGACACTTGGGCGGGGACCCACGGCACCTGCAGCCGAGGGGAGGGCAAAGGCCGGAAACATGGCCTGGGGGTTCACACAAAGGCCTGCTGCCGCCCACTGCTGCCTAATGTAAGCTCCTGGGCTTAGATTCCCTTCTAATCCTTAAAGTCGGTCTTGGACCATGCAACCTTCGGTATCCATAAACTGTCCGGACCCCCCTATGTCAAGCTGTTCATTCCAGCAGAGGGCAGTTCCCAGTCGGTTGAACACTGGGACAGTGACGAAGGCATCACCACCGTGCTACCACCGTACAGGTGGTGCCCATTTAATCTCTTACCATATACTCGTTTCACAGCAACCTGGTGAGGGAGGAACTTTGATGAGCTCCACTTACAGGCTGAACTGAGGTAGGGGGACGAAGTAACTTCCTGAAGCGCATACGGCTAGGGAGACACCAAGGTGAAGTTCAGGAGCACAAAGATATGAGATGATAGATGAGGACAGCTGCCTATACTTGAGATAAATACCCTTCTCCTACAATAAATCTTGGGATTTGGGGCCAGGAGTGTCCAGTCTGTAGACAAAGCCCAGCCTTCAAGGCTAGCCCTCACTTGTTTCTCTGGCTTCCATATCTGAGCCGAGAGCAGCTGCCAGAAAGACCACAGCGCGAAGCAGGCTGGGACAGAGAGAACTGTGGGCACATAATTCTAGCGTTCTATTAAAGGTTAATAACGCTAAGAATGAGATTCCATTCATTGAGAAAATCAAAGGGGTGATCACATTTACATTAAGAGAGACATCATGGGACAGTTCAAGAATTTCTACCGCTAGGAATTCATGCTCAGAGCCAGAAAATAAGTGTTGGTGAGGATGTGGAGAAAATGGAACTCTAGTACACTACCGGTAGGAATGTAAAATGGCGCAGCCACCGTGGAAAATAGTGGTTCCTCAATAATAAGTCAAACATGGAATTACCGTATGACTGAATTCCACTTTTAGGTATTTACCTAGGAGAAATAAAAACAGGTACTCAAACAAATACCTGTGCATAAGCGTTCAAAGCAGCACTGTTCACAACAGCCAAAAGGTGGAAACAACCTAAATGTTCATCAACAAATAAACGGACAAACAGAACGTGATACGTCCATGAGTGGACTATTATCCAACTATAAAAGGAAGTACCGATACATGCTACAGCATGAATGAACCTTGGAAAGATGCTAAGTGGAAGAAGCCAGACACAAAAAGCCACATGTTGCATAATTCCGCGTCAGTGAAATATTTCAGAATAGGCAAATTCATAGAGATGGAAAACATTAGTGATTGCCAGGGACTAGTGTGTGTGGGGGGAATGGGGAGTGACTGCTTAATGGGTGTGGAGTTTCCATTTGCAGCGACTACTTACGGGAGCTTGATAGCAGGGATGGCTGCATAACCTTGTGAATGCACTGAATGGAGCAGAATTATATAGTCTAAGATGATTATAGTGGTAAATTTCCTGTTATGTGTACTACACCACCACCACAAAAAAAAAAAAAAAAAAAAAATCCCCAAAAAACATCCTTCAGGAATGAGGAGGCTGAGCTCTCAAGTCTACACTGACCTCCCCTAGCCCCGACTCCTAGCCACTGGTTACCACGCGTTTCCGTTTATTTCATCTGAGCAACGCCCTCAGCTCGCCTTCCTGCTCCGGCGCTCTCCTCATTGCTTCCCTGGGTCACTGCAAACTCCTGTGCTGGTCTTCCACTGGGTGCAAATAAAACCTCCATAAAGCTGATTTAAAAATTAAAAGGAGTGCAAAGAAGTAATTCCCCAAACTATTTGCTCATGTATTCTATGAGTAAAACATTGTGGGCAAATATATATATATGTATAAAATTATATATATAATCATATACTATATATATAATTTTCCTTATAAATGATATGTTTACCCTATTATTAGCTAATAATCACAATAAACAATTTTAAAACTGTTACTGATTGATCACGGGCTCCACGCTAAATCCCAATGCTCTTAAAATTAGAGAAATACACTTCCCTTTCAATATCCATATCCAGAATTTCATATACTGATATATTTGCATATTTTTCTATTAAAAACACACAACTTATAAAGGGCAACCGATAACAAACAATAAAACAGAACAAAAACAAATTACGTTAACTGGAATCGAGCACCTACTTGGCCAGCTGTTTCTCAGCGTCAGCACAAAGTTCCAGAAGCCCCATCAGGACAGCGGACACGTCCATGTAAGGCTCCCACACCGTGAACCCGCGTCCGATCAGATCGATCGCCGTTCTCCGGATAGTGCTGTGCGGGGGCAGTTTGGGGCTTGGCGGCTGCAGCAGCAGGAACGTCAATGCTTTGCCTACAGTTATGAAATAAAAGGCAAAGCAATAAAGTCATTTTACTTTTGTGATGTTTTCTTTGAAGCGTATTTTCAAAATATAAACCGCTTTGGATTTCTTTTTTTTTTATTATTTTAACTGAAAAAGTTTTGAACAGTAAGATTTAATAAAAGATCTCAAGTTTACAGTATGCCTAGCCACATACTTTAGAGGGATAATTTACATAGGTTACCACATTCTGAAGTGTTTTAATTACATACAAATTATATAAGTATACACAATAAACTTCCAAAGTTTCTTCCTATGTAGCATTCTGCAAAATGGAGACGGCTTCGAATGATGTAATGTGGTATCTCTCACCTCCCTTCTGCATCTAACATAGTTCGTGTGTCAAACACTTCCCACCAGTGACACATCTCACTACAGACAATGTTCACCCACGGGAGTGAGGGACGGAGAGGGCAGAATGTGCAGCTTGAAAACTGTCCCCTCCTAAGCACAGTGTTGCAGTGATCAAGGTTTTAATGAACGCGTACTGCTTTATGTTGAAGGTAACACTGACAGTTTGAATACAGGCACCTAGTGGCCATTAAGCTGCAAAAGCCCGTCTACTTCAAAAGGTGTTCTGACATTTAAGAGACAAAAACACGAGGGATTGTGAGGAGCAGGCTGCAATAAGGAGTGGTTTTTTTGTTTGTTTGATTTTTTTTTTAAGATTTTATTTATTTATTTTCAGAGAGAGGAGAAGGGAGGGAGAAAGAGCAATGTATGGTTGCTTCTCATATGGTCCTCACTGGGGACCTGGCCCACAACCCAGGCATGTGCCCCGACTGGGAATCGAACTGGGACCCTCTGGTTCCCAGCCCGCGCTCAATCCACTGAGCTACACCAGCTGGGATTTGTTTGATTTTTTGAGGGGAAGAGACAACACAGTTTATAAATCATAGAACAGGGTAGTATACTGGATAGAGAAGCACGGGCTTCCAATCTGAGACAGACATTTCTTGAACAAATGTTTTGTTAACTGCACACCCAGGCCTGCATCCACCTTCCAGGCAGGAAGAGGTAGAAGGATGAAGGGCAAAAGAACATGTGCCAGGTAAGTCACCCCCTTTTAAAGTCTGATTACATTTCATTGGCTGGAATTATACCATACATAATAATACATACCTACATCCATCATAATCCCCCTAGTTTCAAGGAAGGATGGGCATGTAGTTTGTTAGCTGAACCCACAACTATCTTCAACAAAATTGAAGTTTTGTTCACAGGGAAGGGAGAACATTGCATAGGTAGCTAGAAATTTCTGCCACATCTTTGCTGTTTGCCTTAGAATGAAATTCTTATTATTAATAAAGCAAGTAGTATCAATGCATTTAACAAACAATAATATATCATCTCTTGGAATTTATTCTGTTGTCTAAAGCTAATTTTACTGATTTATTATTTTATTTTGTTGCCTTTTCACACATGGTAATTGAGTATGTTCCCTGAGATATATACAAGTTTTAAAAAACATTTTTATGTTTGTCATAGGCTTAGCACAATGCCTTATACTCATAGATACTTAATACATATTGCTGCTTTGGCAAATACGAAAAATTACTTTATACTATATACACTCAGCACAGTCAACAAAATTATACACAGATCGGAAATTTCCAAGAGTCTGCCATGCACTTTGCCCATGGGGAAGTTCCATGGCTCTATGGTGAAACAGTAAAAGTATAAACAACGCAGTAAGTCCTTATCATAAAGCTAAATTTATTTAACTTAGGGGAGGGAGTGCTTTTTTGAAGTTTATTTTCTTACTACTTTCTTGGTGAATAAAATTTTTTTAATGAAATGATGAAGAGGGTGGTATTTTTTAACGTTTTTACTCAGCAAATTAAAATTTTTAAACACTGATAAATACCTTCAAATTTTATTTTTGGAAACTGACTTGCCTGTGATATCAAAAACCTCAGAAACAACTGCTGTTTGTAATACAGTGGCTGTCAAAGGAACCACAAGGGTATCTTGTCCCACTGTGAGTATCACAACTAGTAAGTCCTCCTGCTGGTTGCTGGTGCTTAATGAGTCTGCCAAGAGGTTCCTCCTAACTCAACTTGCTACAGGGTGAAATTCAGCATTATTCAAGTCCACCTGGGACCATATTCAAGGTCAAGTTACCAAACAACTGGTCTTTCTTAACTGTGAGGAAGCTGAGCAGTACAGATACTGTGGCAGCTTTGCAGTGGGCATTTAGCAAGTAGCAGGCACTCCATCACCACCACCCCCGTATGTCTAGGCAAATGTCCAAATGAACTACCAAAATGCAGACTGCCTCAGAACACTGGAAAGCAAATCAAAACAAAATGCTTTAAAAGGCAGAGCGCACTAAAATCCAGCATTGGATAAATCACAATTAACTCAGAGCCTCTGGCAGCTGAGAGACTAATTCTGCTGTCATACGGTCAGGAGTGGTAACAATAGCTCATATTTTAGTGCTATTTTATCTCGAGCATTTCTCGTGTGTGTGTTCCAACTTCAATCTTGCTGTTTTTAAAAATAATGCTACAAAAGAGCAAAGCTGCAGAAAATATCTACTCTTTGCTGTAACAGCAAAACGCAAAAGATGAGAAGAGAAGAAGACTGAGACAGAGAAGAAAAACAAAGCCCAGATAAGCAGTGGTCAAAAAACCGACGGTATCATACAGCGACTTACTCGCTGCTTCGCTTTGCCAAGATGAATACTCTCCAACCATGAGCTGACCAATAAAAAACAATTAACCTAAACAAAAGTTGTGGTATCTAACTGGTTATAGCGACCAGCTCTTCTGAAAGGTTCACATGCAAGCCCTCACACTAACACACACACAATGAGATTGCTGAGGTACTGCTAGCTTGTCTTCCGGAGTCTTTATTTGTCCTGGTCACGAAGCACAGACTCCCTTCATCGACACACCCGCATTTCCTGGGTGCCTGACACGAAAACACTCTTCACTCTAAAGGACTGTAGTTACATCTTTTTGTAAGTATCAGGGATTATTTTCAGCATCATTCATTTGATATAGTAAGTGACAGTTTTTAGATTTCTTTTCCTCACTGAAAGCACATACACTCAGGGTCCACTGCCAGCTGCACACACTAACAGAACACTTTTCAAACGAATTCCGACCTTTATTTCCATATGAGCACAGGTCCTGCCAGCATGATATGTGCACAACACGAACATGGGTCAGGTATTTCATTTACCCAGGTTTTATTTGTGAAAAGTAGCATTAAATAAGAAAGGCTCACTTAAAAAGTTGCATAAAATCAGTGGCATTTTTCTCCAGCTGTCCACTTGTAATATTTATTTCTTTTCTTTTTTTTTTTGGCTTAAGTTTCCCCTCCCATGATGCTTCCCTTGCAGTACGTCCTGAATGACGAAGGAAACAGGCACCGGGTAACTGCAGAGGAGGAAGGAGAAAAATGTGGAACTGTGCATCAGAAGGGGACAGGAGACCTTGAGTATGAAGGTCCCCCTCTACTGAAGGCACGGGGACTTGGATTTTATGGTGGCCGATGCTTACAGAAACCAGGGGCCACGGAGGGGTACTTTAAAAACTAGAAATTAAAACGGAAGCCAGAGTCAAACCACACTTATCAAGGGAGAATGAAATTTTCTTCTAAGAAATATTACAAAATCATAGCATTTCAGAGAATTTTCCCAAGATCCCTCAGAGATCAGTGTTAATTATTATTGCTGAACTGCTGATAGGTAAAATATATAATCATTTTCTTGGACTTTGGTTAAGACAAACTTGTTCTTCATACTTAAAAGGAAATTATGAAGGAAGAAATGGCTGCTAACCATCCATGGCTCTAAACATTAGAGAAGGGAAAAAAGGTCATATTTAAAAAATGCATTAATTAATAGCTCAATTACAAAGAAAATCCTGTGGGAGAACATATTATATGCACTTTAAGCCAAATGAATTTATGATGATTTATGCCATTACAATGAGTGCAAAATGAATTAATAATGATTGGCCACTTATTTCAAAGTATAACCAAGTGAATAAAGCCTTCTCTTATTTGCTAACGTCCATCAAGGAACGGGGATGGCAGAGCGCTTGCTGTCTAAATTCCATTCCTTTGCTTTATGCAGGTACTTGATTTGATTAAAAATAATTCCAATGTAGTGTGCGTTATTCATGGATATAGAATAATTAACAAACATTGCTACAACTAGATGCATGGGATTAATGCAGTTATTAGAAGATGCTTTCCAACTTCTAACATTCTGCATGGCATAAAAAGCAAGTCATTATTTCTTTTAATAAGAAGCATAAAATAACTTTGATAAAGTAGGAAATCAATTTGATAAAGATATTTTATTGAGTATAAAATTCAAAAGCACCCTGATTAAAAGTACTTTCTATTCTATTTTGAATTATAAATTAACTAAGTTGTGATATGTAGTGAAAGTTAATCTCATCTTGCTTTGGGGTAGTTAATGTCTTTTGGATGGCAGACTGAAGTAGGAGGTAGTTTTACCTTCCCATAAACAAACAAGAGACTATTACTTAATGCACATGGTTGTTCCTGCCTATGGAAGGTAAAGCGTGCTGTTTGACAGTCTAGGGGTCAGCAGTAAGGAAATAAAGTAACAGAAGAAGTTCATGATGTCAAAGAAGTAAAAAGAGGAAAAAATCCATTAATCTGCTGAACCGTTCGTTAGTTGCGTGGTCCAAACACTTCAATGCCCTGTTCCCAAAAGGAGTAGGATTACTGAACGACGAGAGTGCTGGGGTGGGGCAGGGGACCAGAGAACCTGAGGGTTTAGGGTTGAGCTCTAGCACCTATTGGCTGCGTGACGCTTCCGTTCACTTGGTATTCACTAGTGCGGGCTGTGTGCCAGACACTGTTTTAAGTGCAGGGTAACGAAGTCTGCTCTCATGAAGCTCACATTCTAGTTGGGACATAAAAACCAAATGAACAGCCCTGACCAGTGTGCCTCAGTGGGTTGGGTGTCGTCCTGCAAAGTGAAAGGTCTCCAGTTTGATTCCCAGTCAGGGCGCAGGCCTGGGTTGTGGGTTTGATCCCCGGTTGGGGTGCATGCGAGAGACAACCAATTGATGCTTCTCTGTCACATCGATGTTTCTCCCCCTTTCCTTCTCCCTCCCTTACTCCCTCTCTCTAAAAATAAATAAATAAAATCTTAAAAAAAAAAACCTAAATGAACAAAGATATATGTCAAGTAGTAAGTGCTGTGAAGAAAAATAAAGCGGAGTTAGAGTACAGAAAGTGATAGGGAGGGCAGGACCCTGCAGAAGGTGGCATCTAAACAAAGACCTGAGTGGGATGAAAGAGAGGCACATAGGCACCTGTGGGAGAAGCCTTCCGTGCCAAGGAAACGGCACAAGAGACCTCGTGGCAGGCACAGGCCTGGGACATCTTAGGGGTAGCAGGAAGTCCAGTTTGGCTGGATGGCGGTGAACATGGGGGAAAGAGGAAGGACAAGAAGTCAGAGAGGCAGCCAAGGGATAGACCACGCAGGGCCTGTCCAGAGTTGGGGGTTATTCTAAGTGCCGTAGGAACTCGTGAGAGTTACAGGGAGGAGACTGAGGTCCATGAGAAAGCAGCTGGGATGTGATACTGGGGAGGCCAGTTGGGAGCCTCTTACAGTGGTTCGGGCAACAGATAACAATGACCTGGACTAAAATAGTAGGGGTGGGGGTAGTAGGAACTGTGAATTCTGAATTTTTAAAAATAATTTTTTTGAAGGTAGAGCAGACAGGATTCATTTAGGGACTGGATGTGGATGCATGACAGAAAGAGAAGTATGTACAACGGATTCTGAGAATTTGGGCATGAGCACCTAGGTAAACGGTAGTGACATTTACTGAAATGAGAAAGAAGAGGAGATTTTTTTTTTAAATTTTTTTTTAAAGATTTTATTTATTTATTTTTAGAGAGAGGAGAAGGGAGGGAGGCAGAGAGGGAGAGAAACAGCACTGTATGGTTGCCTCTCACAGGGCCCTCACAGGGGACCTGGCCCGCAACCCAGGCATGTGCCCTGACCAGGAATCGAACCGGGACCATCTGGTTCCCAGCCCGTGCTCAATCCACTGGGCTACACCAGCCAGGGCCGGAGAAGGAGATTTTTTTGTTTGTTTTTGGACTGGGAGCAGTCATCCAAATTTTAGTGTTGGACATGGCAGACTTGAGACACGTACCGAATATATGAATACAGGTTTCGGACCAGCCAGTGGATGTATGAGTCTGGGGTTGGTGGAGAAACACACGCTGGAATGAAAAGTCTGGAAGTCATCCACGGACAGAGAGTTTGCAGCCATGGGACTGGCTGGTTGTGATACCCCAGGAATGAGCGCAGGTATAGAAGAACTTTCCCGGGCTGGGAAGAAGAGGGAATCAGGAGTGAGTACAAGTGGCTAACGAGGTGGAAGACAGAGGAGAGGACAATGCCACAGAAAGCAAGTGAAGAAAAGCGTCACGTTTCTACTCGGCTGGATGTATGTGCTCTGAAGAGAGAGACACCAGGGCTGAGAACTGCTTATTGGGTTCGGCAGTGCTTCAGCCACTGGTAACCTTACTGAGAGGTTTCAGTAGAGGGAAGGGCAGAAAAGCCTGATTGAAATAGACTCAGGAAAGAGTGGTAGCCAAAGAAGGAAGGGAAGGTAAATACAGTTGGAATATTTATTACAGAAATATAATTATACTTAGATTTCTTATTACTACTGTTAAATTTAGCATCCACGTAAGATATCTATATCTATACCTTCTATAGATATAGACTGAGGACTGAAATAAATGCGTATCTCTGATACAGTATGTGTTCCTCACTGAGAATTCATAGAGTAGTGTCCCACGCTCCATGCACAGCTTCTATCAGCCGTCTCCGGGCCCAATCACCTCCAGGAACCAACCAACCAGAGTGAGTCTCTGGCCTTCAAAGCAGAGACTGGCCTTTCCAGGGATGAAATCCCCCTAACCCTGCGGTTTCACTCATGCGTGGTCAGGAGTAGCCCGCAGCCCTCTCTGGTCCCCTGTACCCCAGGAAGCACACCATCAGAGGACTTGCCTAGAGCATTATGGGTTCTGAGGATGCGGAGATACCTTTCCAAAGTAACCGGCTTACTGCTTGATCAAAGGCTCACTCACACTCAGTTATTTTTTTGTATTAGCACCACTCTAGAGTTTTAAAAATTTCATTATTTTTAAAAAATACATGAAATTGCAACAAGAGCATTCTCCAAGAAATAGCACTAATGCTCACCAACAGTATGGCAAAAAACAAATGTTTCCTGATAAACTTCATAACTGCCCCTTCTTTTTAAATAATTCACACAGACTAGGAAAGTCAGTGATCATTACAAGATAAATTGCAAAGTAATTTCTAGACAGTCTAGCGGAGATTAAAATTGCATGAAAAATTACTTGATCTCTTTTCTAATAACCACACTCAAACAGGAACGAGGAACTGCTGGCTGTCAGACCTTCACAGTTATGGAGTCCCAGACTAGAAGTACTGGACTCGCCCTTTGCAGACATTCAACAGTAAGTTGCGACATGGAGACCACAGTAACCACAGGAAAAATAAATTCAGAATCGTTTGATATGCAGGCAGACAGACAAATGCCAACATTCTCAAGGCAAGCACTCTAAATGCTTCCTTTCTACACATTTATTTTCCTGAAGTTGAGTGAGGAGGGAAAAAAGATGAGCAAACAAAAGTCACTCTGCTGCCCGTTTCTCAGTCTGGACATCTTTGTTTAAGCTTTGACTTGGCTTAAATGAACGAATTAATATTGACAAAAACATCAACTAAGCTAATGAGTTGTTAGTTAAGGCAATAAACATGTCACATTAGAGTCAGCGCAGTAAAGAGGTAATTAGCCCTGCAAAAGCCCTGCTGATTGGAGCTGTTGAGATCCTCTGCTCTTAACCTTTGAGTCCATTATCTAGCCCAGAGTGGTGGCTATGTTAATGGGACTCGCCAGGAAACAGCAGCCCTGCCTGAGCAGCTAAGCCTGCATTCAGAATTCTGGGACGACAGGGTGCTGGCGCGTTTATGAGAGAGCCATCAGCAAAGCGCCATGAAAAGCTGAAACAGAGCTCTTTTGGGAATAAACGTTAATGTAAACAAAGAGAGGGCAAAGACACTTCCAAAGAATTATTTGGGGGCATACGTATTTTTTAACAAACGCATACAGAGCAATATAATAAGTAACATACAATGTGACACAGGAAACGTCACTTCAGCTACAAAATTCTCTTCTACAAATAGGGATGCTCTGATTCTTTCAGCATAAATAGTCAGATACTATAACACAATGAATTCCTGACTATCTGAGTTATAAAAGCAACCAAGATCACAATTAAAATCAGTGATAACAACCTATATTCATTTAAGACAAAAAAAGTATACACTTCTAAAATATACAGCGCTTACAAATCACCCTTCAGAGAAGCTTGCTGTAGAGGATGCTTTTTTAAACTTCTCACTAGTTTTACTGATTTGGCTTTACCAAACTAGCCCTGCAAAGTCTATGTTGAAAAAAAATCAGATGTTTGTAGAAAAATCACAAATGGTAGGACAGAATCTATGAGTTAAACACAACGTGTACGAACAGAACACCTGTTCTCCAGAGTCGCGGGCCATCCCTGAAATACAGCAAAAAGGCCACATCGTAGAGCACAATTTGAATTTGCATATCGTTTACAGAATAACTTCCCCCAGATTACCAAGTGTAAGGCACTTCCCGTAGTACACATGCATACAGATATATTAATTGATAATAATATATGCATATAAGGCAATTGATGCTACACTATCAGGAAGTGTTTTGGTTTGAAAAGCTTGTTTTTCTGTTGCTCTTAAAAGCAAACACATTATGAATTCAAGAAAACACGAGACTGACATTCATTTTGCACGTTCTAATAATGTTATTCTGTTTTCTTCTACAAAGGAAGAGCGTGCTCCGTCCCACTTTTGTTCTTGCGCGAGCTTGTGAAAGAAAGGTTAGACGCGACGCTCTGGCCACTGCTGTGCGCGTGCGGCGTGTGCGTGTCAGGTGCTGCAGGAGGGGGACCAAGGACAGTCACGACACGGTCAATCAATAAGTGCTCTCTTTTTTCAGGTCCAGCAATTTCGAAAGGGACAGGAAGCAATTAGCGGCCTCACACCTTATTGGCTAGTGTACAGTTCTAACATATGTATTTTTTATTTTCCCTCAATAGAGCTTCTTTATACTAAATTGGTGAAACAGCTACGTGTGGCTTAATTTTCATTAACTAATTCTTTTATATAATCAGATTTAGATGGAAAAGTACTATAAACCAGTTTTCATTTTTAATAAAAGAATACTGCAAACTAAAATAAAAAAGTACTTTTTCTGTTATTCTATTGTCACTGACAGCTAAGTATAACCTGAAAAATATATTACAGTATTTACTTCTTATATTATACACAGAACATATAAAAACATCCAAATACTTCTAAATTGCCTAGGAGTAATGAAAAAATAAGATTGTCAAAATATTTTTAAGACTTCACACCCATGTATGGATTTAATTTGATATAATTATTCACGTAACTTCGTATCTAAGCAGTGTATCAGAGAACAATATATTCCATCTCTTTTTTCTACCCTAACATTCTTGAAGGATATGACATACTACCAAACCGTGCCTTACTGTGACAGGTCAGGAACACGGCGCCATGAGTATGATTCGAGAAAGTCCTCTGGG